>APFE031535057.1:52202-63777 GCA_000404065.3 Pinus taeda | reverse complement strand
TTGGATTTCAGGTAGGATCGAAAAACACTTGGTTTCTCATAAGATAATGCATGTTTAGAGAAGGATTGCTCTTAATTGTCTTGTTTGTCACTAGAGAGTCTTAGACTCCTAGGGAGGTTAGTTTTGTCAGCAAAAATAACTCTTTCCACATGACAGTGGGAGGCTTACCATACCAAAGTTCATATGGAGTTTTATCACTATTCACACAAACATGAGTCTTGTTGAGAATATTTACTACAGTATGTGCAGCTTCACCCCAGAAGGTGTCAGGAGTTCCAGACTCATCAAGCATAGCATGAGCCATTTGTTGAATAGTTCTATTCATCCTTTTTGCCACGCCATTTTTTTCAAGAGTTTTAGCTACATAAAATTGTCTTTTTATGCCATGTTGTTCACAAAAATCAAAGAAATTCATCTGATATGTACTCTCCTCCTCGGCCAAGTCTAAGACATTTAATTTTTATATCTAATTCATTTTCAACTAATGCCTTGAAGACTTTAAATGTATCAAATGCTTCATCTTTTTGTTTCAATAGACCAATCCAACACATTATATAAAAGTCGCCAATGAATAATATATAGTATTTCTCTCCACAAGGTGACCTTTTCCTTACTAGTCCACACACATCAGTTTGTATAAGTTCAATAGGCTTACTTGTTGATCCTTTTTTGGCATTGAATTGAACTCTAGTTTTCTTACCGAATTGACATGACTTACATATGGTACTTTCTAGTATGGTGATGTAGGGTAGATCACGAATAGCTTTGAGCCTGCTTGATTTACTTATTTTAGAGAAGTTTAGATGTCCCAACCTTCTGTGCCATCACGAATTTTCTTCTACCTTGCCTGGGTAACATTATTCTTGGCCACCTTTCTATATATACATATTGCTTGGGGTTCTTGTTCCTTTTATTATAGTCTTTCTTGTGCGAAGTTAACGAACCACACACTCTTGTGATCAGAATACCACCTCATTTCCTTGATCACATATTTTGCTAACACTCAACAAGTTATGCTTTAATCCATCAACATACATAACATTACTAGCTTTAACTTTTTCTTTTAGAAAAACAGAACCTTTACCCTTAATGGTATCAGGTGAGTCATTTCCAAAAGTGACATTCTTTTCTTTCTCTAAAGCATTGTATGAAATAAGTTTATCTTTATCACCTGTCATGTGTTTTGAGCATCCACTATCAATGTACCATTGATTTTCTTTTCCTTCTGCAAACAAGGTTATTCCACAGTTTTCAGACTGTAAATCCTTCCTTTTCCATACCTTAGAACTTGTTGATATTTGCTCCTTTTGATATGATGGTGTAACTTACTCCTTCATTCAGATTCTTCATGTCTGAAGTTATTGCAAAATGAGCATTCAATTACATCTATAAGAGTTGAGAAGATATTATAAGAGTTCTTCTTGACTCTTGTCTCATTCCTTTGTTTTCTTGCTTCTCTAGTCATGATAGTTTTGTATGCAACAGATTGAGCAACCTTATGACCAAAATTATGGCATGAGAAACATTGTCCATTAAAGAAGAAATTTATGTGATCATAGAATCTTCTGGTGTTGTTTTCCTTTTGACTAGTGCTTTTGTTGTTGTTCATGTTTGGATTGGAGTGAACATGATTTACCTATGGAATGCCTTTATTCTTTTGTTGAGGACTGAAGCTTTGCTGACTAGTTTTTGCTGCACTACTAAAGCTTTTTTGACTGATTTTTGTTGTATTACTGAAGCTTTGTTGACTGGTTTTTGTTTTATTACTGAATCTTTGCTGACTGGTTTTTGTTGCATTTAGATAACTTATGTTGGTGGCTGAAGACTTTTCTGTTTGAGATGTTTCTCTAGTGTATCCAAGACCCGTCTTCACAAGAGGAGAGCGTTGTACCTTGATAATTTCATCAAAGGTTTCATATCCTTTAACAAATCTAAGGTTTGGAGTTTTTTATTTTCTCAAGTTCCTTTCCTAGACTTACTACTTCAAATTCTAACTTTTCATTATGTTTTTCATTTTCTATGAGTTGATGCTTCAAAGTATCCATGGCTACTTTGTTTTCTTCCAAGCAAATTTTGAGTTGAGTAATTTCTTCAAAGAAATCTTTTTCTTCTAATGCATCCACAAATGTATCATTAGACTCATTAGTACTTTTCTCAAAATGCATGAGCAATTTAAGATCTTGATCAGATTCACCTTCTTCACTATTTGACAAGCCATCACTATCTTCATGAGTATAATAACTTCTTCTATTGTCAAACCATCTCCTATTACCTTTTTCAATATCCTTATATTTTTCATGGTTGTCTTTATGAGGAAATGGAGTAGCATAATGACCAACTCTACCACAAGAAAAAAAATTGAAGGGAAGCTTATCTTTGAACCTTCACGTGCCCAGTTGAAGTTTCTTTACAAAGTTCACCTCATCTTCTTCTTATATGTATCCTGATTCCTTGTGTTCTTCTTTTTCTTTTCCTTTTGCTATGATTTAAATGTGGCTTCTCTGACTTCTGAGGGCCTCCTTTCCTCATTTCAAAAGCAGTCAGGATCCCATGAATTTGAACAACAGTAAGAGTCTGCATATCCTACTTCTCTTCAATGGAAGACACTTTTGACTCAAATTTAGGAGTTAGAGGTCTTAATATTTTCTCTACTATAGTGTCCTTTATTTCTTCACCCAAATTTTTCATGTGATTGACAATATCGACTATATGTAGAAATAAACTGGCAATACTTTCATCATTATGAATTATGAGAGTTTGATATTGAATTCTGAGAGTTTGGAGTTTAACACTTTTTACCTTGGTATCACCTTCATAGTTTTGAATGATTTTGTCCCATATTTCTTTTTCCATGTTTAGCTGCATAACTTTGACAAATTTTGATTCTATCAAACTTCCCAAAAATGCATTGACAGCTTTGGCATTGATTTCATACGTCTTATTTTCTGTTGCATTTGTGGGAACTACAGCTTAATATTGGTAACCTCCTTCCACAATTACCCAAACATTTTCTCCAAGAGACTGAAGAAAGGATCTGGTTCTTTTCTTCCAATATATAAAATTATTTCCATTGAAGAGTGGTAGTTTGATAGATTCCAATCCATCTTGATTGTTCATCCTGGGATATCTTCCTTGAAGTGATCAAGCTTCTTTTGAAGGACCCGCTCTAATACCAATTGTTGGGAGACATACTAGGGGGGGGTGGGGTGAATCGTATTTTAAAAACTCACAATAATAATTTTCTTTTCTGAAATGTATATGTGACTTGATTAAACCCAACTACCGTATATACGCGACTGTTGTAAAAGAAACTAGAGTATGCTCAGTAAACTTGTAAAACAACTAATTCTTTGTCTGTTAAACTTTGAACCAGAATGTAAGATATTTTTCAGGCATAAGCAGTAAATAGGTGCAGTAAGAATAGAATAAAGTATCACACATAAGTAACACACATAAACACCAGGATTTAAGGTGGAAACCCAATGTGGGAGAAAACCACCGATGATGTCATCTCAGTCTTCAAAACTTATTAATATCAAAAACTTCTTACATTCTTGTACTGGTGCAGACTCATATTAGTACGCAGGAACCCTGTTGGCTTAGGGGGGTCCTGAACCAGGTTCAAAGTTAGTTGCGCCAACCAAAAAATCCCTACACTACTGTTCCTTTCGGCAACAACCCGCGTAGCGTGGGCTGCAGTCTCACCCGAAGCAATATGGGGAGATGTAAGAACCAAGTTTCTGCATCCAAAGACAAGTGTGATGTCTTTTAACACCCCAGATCTGCCTTCGCATAGATCGATAATGCCTTAGGGCTCGATACTGCAACTCTACTGAAACATCCTCCAAACCTTCGCGAAGGTTTACGATTGGTCTTCGTGGACCCTTAACAGTCAATTGATCAAATTACGCGCACCAGAAAACAACTCTAGATTGGCATTCGCGCTGATCTACTTAAGTTATTTAGAAAACATAACAGAATTCATCATATTCTTCGTGAAAGTACTTAATATGCATTGCGTACATCTATTCAGATTTATTCAAGTGAATCATGCATCATTAGGTAAATATATCATAAACACATCATTCATCCACAACATGTATTGTAAATATAAGTAAATAAAAATAAATAGATATACACAGGAATTCTTCAATAATCTTCTTTATTGATCTTCAATTTAGGTGTACATATTCAAAACTACCCTGCACACTCAGTTGCAAGGGTCTGGGCACTCAAGTGCAGACTCTACCTAAGCCTATGTGCACTCAGCTGCAGAGCCTTTCTCCCCTATCTGACCCACTTCTCTACACTAAGACTTCCAAGACTTCATTCCTTATCCATCATGATCTCCTGACCTACCTTAGACTCTCTAAGACACACCTATTTATAGATTTTTACATACAATCCCATGGTTCGCGGACCATGGGTGGATCTCAAAACTGACTCAACTTTTAGATAAACAAGGGGCTAAAACCCCTTCGACTCCTAACCATCTATGCATTTCGCATCCACAAATCACGGATACTTTAAATCATTTACAAAATATACATCAAAACTTGGGTTATTTTAACCCCAAAACTGACCCAAGGGACCCCATCCCAATAGATCCCCAACGCAAATATCGTGACTTGACCTCGAGTCATTGGGTTGGTGCTGTAATCTTGCTGCAAAGATCCCCCAGCTCCACTTGAACTATAGCAACTTCGACAATGCTCTGAGTGGCTGCCTGCTTGACCTCTTCAACTAGCTTCTCTATAGTTGGTCCTTCTGCAGCCGGCCTCATTGTCTATTGCATCTGTTGTAAGCTTTTCAGCTTATCCTGGATGGTTGTCGTGATTTGATAAGCTTCTTCCAACCATGGCTCCAGCCTATGCTTCTGAAATTTACACAGAAATTTAGTGAACTTACTATCATATAACAATACCAGATCATTTATCTTGAACGTGTGAAGCTTGATGTGTCGATCGTGCCATGCTTTTTCACGTTCCTTCTATACTTTGTAATGGAATCCAGCCAAGAATCATTCCTCTCCAAGGTCCATCAGTTGCGTGAGTCGTTCCTCCAGGGCTTCACGATCTACCATACATGTGAGAGCTGTTATGCGTAGACTAGGCACAATATATTCCATAGGCATCACAATTTCTACCCCATAGACCAACCTGAACAGCGTTTGTCCTGTCAGTTTCTTGCAAGTAGTCTTATATGCCCATAGTACTGCAGGTACACGCACATCCCAGTCATTTTTTTGTGCGTTGCATATTTTCGTTAGCACGTTCTCCAAAATCTTGTTGAAGGCCTTAACAGTTCCATTGGCCTATGGGTGATATGGTGTACTCTCTTGGTGATAGACTTGAAATTCCTCTATTAATGTGCTGATTGTTTCATTCAGAAAGTGTGTACCTTTGTCGCTCATCAACACTTTGGGGCAGCCAAATATAGTTAACACATACTCAAACAAAAATTTTGTTGTTGTATCCCCTATACAATCCTTAACTAGTTGTGCCTCTTCCATCTAGTTAGATACTTCGTCAAGGTGATAATGTAGTGCACACCTATCTTCTTTCCTGGGGGGCTAAATTGACCCAACAAAATCAATCGCCCATTTTTCAAATGGCTGCAACGATACTTGAGGTTGTAATGGAAATTCATCCCTTTGCGATGGTCTGCCCATTCTCTGACATGCATCACATGCCTTATAATACACTTTAGAATCCTTGTGCAGCATTGGCCACCATAGACCTGCCCGTAAAATCTTCTGCGCAGTTGCCTTTCCTACATGATGTCCTCCCGCAGCCCCTCCACGAGCTTCAGCAATAATTCTATTTCTCTCAAAATTGGGCACATGTCTTCACAATATTTCATAACCACCCATCTTATATAGATGTCCCGCAATCACTGAAAATTCAGTCGTGCGCACTACAAGCTCCTTCTTTTGCTGACTTATATAACCTTCCAATGCCATCAACATAGTCTAAAAGTGAATAATATCTACAAAATGATTGTTCGCTACACGCACCACGAAGAGCTGCACGTATTGAAACCCTTCCTCTAAATTATTAGGCTCCTCTCCTATTTCAATCCACGACAAATGGTCAAGTCCTACCTTCAACCTCCTTAGCTTCACAATTACCTCAAAGTCATACTCCTAGAATAGCAGCAACCATCTGTAGATCTTCCCCCCCAACATTGGCTTATTGACTAGGTATTTCAAGGTGGAATGATTTGTGTACATCTTAAAATTCCCTCCTAACAGGTAGTGCTTGAACTTCTGTAGTGCGTACACCATGGTTGTTGGTACCATTCCATTGCCATCTTTTTCTTCTAGAAACACCATCAATTGTCTATCTTTTTCCTCCATAGACCCCTCATATCCATCGAAATTAATTAATTAATAGCATTATAGTTGTTAGTTTACATTAAAGTTAATTTATGAATTTTTATGTTAAAAATTAGGAATTTTCAACAAAAAGATTACGGGATGTCATAACTTCCTGTAAATGGTTTATGGTCTGACACGTGGCATGACAGGCAAGCCAAATCAATGGATAGGAACGAGATCTGGAATGTACATGCATGGTGAAAAATCGATTCAACAGAAAATCAAAAGCTCTTGGTTATGCGGTCAATGTTGGTCAAACCCAGCCTTTTGGTTACAAAGGCAGCAAAAAGCCATGGTTTCCCAAACCGGTTTCGTTTTGCTTTTGGAAATCAATTTAGATTAGAAAGGACCAAAAATCACTCTTTTGTAAAAGCAGAAACATCTGCTTAATGAATGTACGTTCGATTTAGATAGGGACAAGCAGATAAAGACTGTGTATTGTTTTGTTTTAGAACGATTATGATTATGATTATTATCTCTGTGTATTGTTCTAGAACAAAACTCTTGTATGTGATTGCAATTTTCAGAAATTAACAGTCACCGTGTTAATCCAATAGTGTTTATGCGTTAATACTCTCGTTTCTTGAGGTTACTTCAGTGTGCCATTGAAGCGTGGATGGGTCCTACGTGGATTGGTATACTGTTAATTTCATTTCCATAGCATTTTTGAATTTGAGTAGTGTGCGTAGTGTTTAGTGTTATTTCCATGTCCATGATTTTATCGATTTGATTAGAAATTCTTGCAAATGGTATTTATGGTGATAGCTTAAAGATTTGATTGTTATATCATTGAACCATATCTTGTAAGAGATTTGATCCATCGTTAGATTTTAAAGCATCTCCATAGGCTCTCTTTTCATGCATTTAAAATTCAGTGTGCCTTTGATTTTTCATGAATGCTTAAGTGTTAGCTAGAAAGAGCTTTTGTGCATAACATCCTTGTAAGAGGATTGAAAACTCGGTCTAGAAATACGTTGTATCTTTAGGATAGTTAGATAAATTAGGTGATCTAAGTGTTAAGCTAAGAGGAAACATATTTTAACCCCCTGTAAAGGAGTGTTGTAGCCTATCACAGTAAACACTTAGCTAGGAATCCTTTTATGTCTATAGACTTTAGACACGTGCCTTTAAGTTTACCTACCTTGGTTGATAATAAATCTACCCTAATCTAGCACCCTCGATTGGTCACTACATTTTGGCGTCGTTGCCAGGGAGGCGCAGTTAGAGGATTTCGAAAAAAATCAAAATATAAAAAAAAAAAAAAAACAAAACAAAACAAAACAAAACAAAAAACAAAACAAAAACACAACTTAGATTTGATTTTAGTTGTCACTTTAGAAGTCATGTTTGCTTATGCCTAGATCTAGAGATAATAGATGTAGATTCATAAAAACCCCCCATCCAAAAACTAACCTACCACCAGGAGCAGACCCTTTGGGAAAGACTGAACACACAACACCAGCTAAGGAAATCACCATACAAAAATTAGAGGATAAACACAAATCAGGCCAAAGACTTACACTTACTGAGAGAAAAATCCTATTGGCACACGAATCTCAGAAGAAACATCTCCCTGAATCTTCTACAAAGAGAGAAAGTAGAAAAATAACTCAACAATCTCTAGAACAACTCTTTGGAACAAGTGATACTGAACAAGCAATTAAATCACCAGAGGAATCTATAAAAATGGCTGAGGAAGGAGGAGGATCAGCAAGAAGACCCACTCCTGAACAACAACAAGATCAAAGAGAGGAGGAAGAGTCAACCTTTAAATTTCCTATCCACGAACCAGAAGACAATCATGACAAGGAAATAAAAATGAAAAACATACCTCCTTCTGTGTTACCAAACTTTTATGGCATGGCTTCAGAAGGCCCAGATTCATTCTTGTTTGAGTTTGACATTGTATGTCGAACATATGGTTACACAGATGATGCCCATAGGCTTAGACTCTTCCCAACAACATTAAAGGCATCAGCACTAAGATGAGGTTCATGGGACTTGGTGAGCATGCAATAACTGATTGGGATGGCATGAGAAGAATATTCTAAGGAAATACCAACCTTATTGTAGATCAAAGGATTCTAAAGATGATATCTTTAGGATGAATCAACAAGAGGATGAAAGTTTAGAAGAGTACTTGGAACGATTTGCTTACAATTTACAAAAATCAAAACATCGATCCATGACTCTTGATCTCATTAAACAATATTTTTAAGGGCATTCGAGAGGAATACTTAGATGATCTTAATTTTATGGGCAAAGGTGATATTTCCACCTTACCTTTCGAAGAAATTTCTGATTTATGTGAAAAGTATTCTAGGAGCAAAGCCAAACTTGGAAAGAGAACCATATCATCCAAAGCCACAAAATCTGCTTCAGGAAGTGTCACACGAGCTGAAATAGGAAATCTGTTAGAGGAATTCAAAACAGATTTGTTGAGTACCTTAGGAACTCAAATTGACACTCTTAAAGCTAAGAAAAGACAAGAAGAGGAAGATCAAATGATGGCTATCTTTTGTCCAAAATGCCGGAAGAAACGTGCCTTAAAAGATTGCCCATTAAAAACATTCAAGTTTGTGCCTTTTGTACTGAAAATCATGATATATTTCATTGCTCTAAAGTCAAGGTTTTGCAGAATTGTAATGTGGCAGCTAATACAGATATGGAGAATGTGCATTTCATGGGCGCAAACAGATCATGGCAGCCAAGACCTCCACCTCAAGGTATGTTCCCAAACCAGAATTTACAATTTCCTGCACATGATCATATGTATGCTCAGAATTCATGGAATGTACCCATGCCATGGCAGCACCAAAGTTACCCACAACAACAATGGATACCATCTCAACAATACTCTCAACAATATCAACCATACCCTCAACCATACCAATCATATTCGCAGCCATATCAACAATATCATCAGCGATATTCACCATATCCTCAACCATATCAGCAATATCCTCAGCAGCAAGTTGTTTACCCACATAAACCCCAACCCACTCAAAAAGCATTGCCTGCTTCTCCACCAATAAATCCATCACAATTACAACTTCCATCTAACCCACAACCTCCTATACCTACTCAAATCCCTGCTCAACCTGTACCAAATCCAAATAACAGAGCAGAGAGACCAACTTACAATGTAGATGAGGGACCCTCATATCCCACATTACCCTTGCAAAATATCAATTTGAGGTCTGGTAAGGTACTTTACAAAGAATCTCCAACAGCTGATAAACAAGAAGAAAACGAAGAAAATGAAAATGAAACTCCACTTCAAAGGAAACCAAATGATGACATCAAAAATAAACAAATGCAACCGTTGCATCCACCACCTTTTCCAGATAGATTGGTCCAAACAAAACTCCCCATGTCTATACTGTTAGCACTTGAAATTTCACCTAGGCTGAGATAGACAAATCTCAAGGCTACATCAAACCATTCAGCCTCGTAGCTAGCCCTACGAGGCAGGAGAAGGCTCTCTCCGGTCAAACTCGGTGGATTTTTCAATAGGATGAGCTGACCAATTAGAAACACTGATATTAGGCTAGTAAACTGATAAGGAGGGTTGATTTAAAGTTTTTGGGGTTTTTGGTGGCAATTGGAGGGAGTGCAATTCAAGGTGCGGGGATTGAGCTCAGTTTTTGCAGGTGGGTCTTTGGGGCAAGGTAGGAGTTTGTGCTAATGCCTTTAGCTGAGATGAATGATCAAGGAAGAAAAAAGAGAATCTAAAGAGGGAAAACAATGACTTTGAATCCTCTCTAGACAGTGGAAAACATAAACATTAAACAAAATTGAAAGCTGAGCATGGCAAGCATGAATTCAAACTTTATCACTTCTTTTGTTTAATTAGCAGCAATAGAATAAGAGATGGAACACATAACACACTTACAATGACAAGTAGGAAACACACCATCAGCACAATAATCCACAAGAATCCACAATGATGTCTGCAAAACCCTGGCCTTCCTTTTCCTCAAATTGCAGAGATACAAGTAAAATATACAATAGAGCTTCTCCCTCAAGAGTCCAACCATGAAAATGAGTAAGAGAAGGCATAATATAGAAGATATAACTCCTTTCCCCACCTCTAGGGGTCGAGCTCAACTTCCTAGGAGCTGTTGCAACTAATTCTAAACTAATCACTAGATAATAGGCAGTCAAAACAACTTGCCTCTAAAACGTAGGAAACCTATCCATGCATTAAATATTTACCATTTACATCAAGGAAACTTCTAGAAGTGGTTAAGGAGAGTAAAAGTATCTAAGTGCCATGAAATTTACACAAAAATACATCATTTACATGCCTCAAAAGTCAACCAAGGTGAAAACAGTGTTTTGTTGGCCGAACTGGTCAAAACAGGCAAATTTCCCTAAGTGGTCGCGCCCCTCACTTTGACTGGTCGCGCGCATTGACAGCTCTGTTTGAGGGCCTTCCCGGTGTCCAAATCAGGTGCATGATAGCTCATTGGAAAGGTCTATGAGTCTACTTTCCAACCCCACTGGAATTTCTGAATTTGGAGTTGATTTGACCCCTCAAAATTCATTTCTCCCAAGGCAGCTTTCTCGATCAATTTAGCAAGCAAGAGGGCAATTTAGTCGATTTGGAGTGGTTCTGTAGAAGACAGCTTGAGTGGTCGCGCACATTCACAGCCTTGTGTGAGGGCCTTCCTGGTTTTGGAATCAGGTGCAGGATGGCTCGTTGGAATGGTATTTGAGTCTACTTTCCAACCCGAGTGGAATTTTTCAATTTGGAGTTGATTTGACCTATCAAAAATCAAATCTCCCAAGACTGGTCAAAAAAGTGCCAAATGAGGCTGCCTGAAAGAAGAGTGTTGTTGCAGTCAACTTTTGAATGCCTTCCTCAACCCCAAATTGAGCTCATGATAGCTCATTGGAAATATCTTTGTGGCTAGTTATCATTTTACCCATCAAGCAAATAATTTGGCTAACCAAGCTAGGAGAAAACTTGATTTTCCCAAGGTAACTTGCAGAGGTGTCTTTGATTCTCCTAAGGCAACCGTATTCTTGACATTTTTCTCAAATCATGACACCTGTGCAAAAAGTGAATGAGGGTTTTCTTGCTTGGCATGTTTTGGACAAAAGCCTCTCTCAGTTTCCCAAAATTCATCTTTGATTGCTCTGAAGCATCATTTGAGTGCGACTTGTCCCAATGTGTGAAACAAGGAATTC
>APFE031535057.1:28616-51703 GCA_000404065.3 Pinus taeda | reverse complement strand
TTTGGCAACTTTAGAAGGAGTTAAAGCAAACCCTAGACCTAATGCCTAGTGACCAAATTTTGCTTGAAGACTCACTGAAATGACAAAATTTGACCTTGACACTTCAAAATCACTTTGTAAGAGCATATTTGATCACTGGAGGAAGGCTGGAAAGACTGACACTAACAACCTGTAGGTTGAATTTATGTCAATTGTTTGACAAAATGTCAGTCTCGGTTAGGGGTGCTCAGGCCCAGTCCTGGGGGTGATTTTTGATTGATCAACATGGTTATCATGTTTTAATGATTTCTGAAAGTTACAACAAGTTCTAGATAGAGGCCAGGATTCTGGGCTAGAAAAGTGCTCAAATCCAAGAGTCGATGGCACGGAACTGGAAAATCTAGACCACAGTCACTAGTAGGCAGGCCTGTGAGAGTGACTTTGAGCTGTTGTTCGCTCCCTTTCCCATAGCATGAGAGTGACTATGGCCTAAGAGCTGCAGAATAGTAGTGGGACCCAGGGACAAGTTTTCTGAGTGGCTGATTATTTTCCTAAGGGATCTATTGATGATGTTGGATGATTGTATGTGATATTCTTTCGATTCCACTTCCTTAATGTGAAATATATGGTCAAATTTGATTGTAGTAGCATCTCTCATCGTGTTTACCCCAATTGGCATAGTTACTTTGGGTAGATCTAGGAGGGGGTGTTGCAGATTAGTATTAGAGCATGGTTACACTCTCTTTGGGTCATATCTGGTGCTAGAGATATGGTGAATGTGTTGGTCATTCATGCATGTCAGTTGCGTGTGTAGCTCTTATAGATGTGTTCCATGTGCTTGTTGCACTGTATCATATTGATCATGGTAGAAGTAAGGTTATCATGAGGAACTTGATGTTGATTTTATGGAATGCATTGTCATGAGTATATGAGGGTTATACAATTATATGCAACTTGATTACATTCTTGTATGTTGGATTGCATTCTTGGTTATTTGATTACATGCATCAGACTTGTAGGTTGATTACAAGAATTGATCACTTTTGCTCGACTACATGCATTATGTGTATGTGTAGTTGATTAGGTATTACTTATGCAGGTGGATAGTTGCATGAGGAAATGTGTATAATAGAGTATCAGTTGTTGTCATGCATGAGGTCATTGCATGCATTGTTGATATGGCCTTGCATTAATGACTGGAACTTAGTTACTGTGATGGTTATGCGATGATGTACTTATTGATATATGTCTATATGTTATTATGGTTATGTTGTACATGCATCATGTTGATTCGATGATCTTGCAGACAATGTATCCTCCCCAAAGTATGTTAAGGTATGTTGATTTGTGGTGATTTGGTTTAGCTGACATAGTATGCCTTGCAGGAAAGAGATCAGATGGCTAGCAAGGTGGTAGACTATATAGAATCTCCCTATGAATCATATGGGTAGCATGGTGTGGGGCACTCTTCTGACTTAGCAGAAACCTTGAGAAGCCTGAAGGAAGAAATAAGAATTTGCAAAGCAAATAATGACAAAATCATGCAGGGACAACAGAAATGAGCAAAGGTGAATGTGATATTATTTCAGAGTTTTTCAAATCTGCAACAACAGGGACCTCTTCGGATCATCCATGGACATGAGGATAGGACTAATGGAGCATATGGTAGAAGGTATCATAATAGACATAGGTTAGATAGATATGACACTATCAAAGATGGCAGGTTGTTGGACAATCTGGATAGGAGAGGTATTGGACACATGTATTACTCTAATTATCGTTCTGATAGACATCACGATCATCATCATTATCATCCATACAAGAGGAATGATAGGGGATATTTTTCGGATGAGTTCAAGAAGGAAAAGCCACCTACCTTTGATGGAGAGATGAATAAATCACAGGATGTGGAGGCTTGGTTGCTTGGCATGCGGAAATTATTTAGATTGCATGATTACTTAGAAAACATGAAAGCAAGGATAGCCATTTTCAGTCTCAAAGGTAAAGTAGATATTTGGTGGGAAGACATGAATAATGTCAAGGACATACATGAAGATGATTTGACTTGGCATGCTTTTTAAAGGCTCTTCAAGAAGAATTACTTGTCTAAGAGGTATTATGATGATAGAGCTAAGGAGTTTTATGAGTTGCAGATGGGTTTTATGACAAATGAGGAGTATACTAGCAGATTTTTGGAGTTGTTGAGATATGTGCCTTACCTCAAAGAGGAAAAGGCCGAGGTTTACAGATTCATCAGAGGATTTCTAGTTGCATACAGAGACCGTATTGAGTTCGATGAGCCTAGATCATTGGAGAAGGCCATCCGAAATTTGAAGCATTGTTATGAGCAGTCGAAGCACAAAGTTGAGCCGAAGCATGACTTGAAAATAAACGGCAAAGATAAATGAAAATGGCCACCAAAGAGAGGAAGACCTCAAAATGCAAGCGAGAAAGATAATGCAAATTCCTTACATGATATTCAACGTGGCCGAGAAGGGGCATGGAGAGAAACAGGCTAGAGGTGGTGGTAAGTAACCATTGCAGTGTTGGATATGTTGTAAGGATCATCATAAGAGGGATTGTCCACAGTATCAGAGTGGTGGTAGACCCCAGACCTATAGTGCTCAGGAGGTGTATACAGTTGGTGATGTTTGTCATAGCATTCCTCGGATTGAAATTGTGGGCAACAGGCAGACAGATCATCAGGCATTGATCATTGAGATGGACGGTAAGATTTGTCATCAAGTTGTTTCTATTTTGATTGATAATGGATCTAACTATAGTTATATTAATCCTAACCTGGTGGATAAGTGTGGTTTAAGAAAAGAAGTGCATGCTGAATCTTGGTTGGTATAGTTGGTTATAGGTACAAAGAAGTGATTTCACCATTGGGTAAGAGCTTGTGTTTTTTGAGTTAAATGGTATGCCTACAATAGCGTATTTGAATGTAATTTCATTGGGATTGTATATTATGCTTTTGGGTATAGACTGGATATACCTTCACATAACCAAAGTGGATTGCTTTGACAAGGCCATTGAGAGTGTGGATGATTGTGGGGAAAAGAGGACCTTGCAAGGAAATAAGAAGCCTACATCAGTGAGGATGGTTACCACTTTATGCAAGCTAAGCGTAGTTGCAGAAAAGGTTGTGTGATGTTTGCAGTGCACATTTCCAGTGAAAAGGGTAAGGAGGTTGAGGATGTTGATGTGTTGAGAAGGTATCTAGTTTTGCAATAGTTTCAAGATGTATTTCCTAAGGAAATTTCAGAGTTGCCACCTCACTGGGAGGTAGAATTTTCTATTGAGTTGATGCTAGGGGCAACTCCAGCATCAAAAGAACCCGATAGGATGAGCACACCTAAGTTGGTAGAGTTGACGTTGCATTTAAAGGAAATGTTAGACAAAGGATATATCAGAACTAGTGTATCACCTTGGGGCGCACTAGTGTTTTTCATAAAGAAGAAAGATGGTACTCTTAGATTTTACATTGACTACAGGTAGCTAAACAAAGTGACCATCAAGAACACATATTTTTTGCCAAGGATTGATGACTTGTTCGATCAACCAAAGGGAGTAGTAGTGTTCTCTAAGATCGACTTGAGATCAGGATACCATCAGGTATGCATCAAGGAAGAGGATATATTCAAGACTGCATTCAGGATCAGGTATGGGCATTATGAGTTTGTTATTGTTCCATTTGGCTCAATTAATTCTCTAGCTACATTCATGTGTTTTATGAATAGTGTGTTGCATCCTTATTTGGACAAGTTTGTTATTGTATTCATTGATTACATACTGGTATATTCTAAGAATGAGGAGGAACATGACGAACACTTAGCAGCAGTGTTGAGATTGCTAAGAGAGCATCAGTTGTATGCTAAACTTAGCAAGTGTAGCTTATTTCAAACTGAAGTACATTACTTGGGATATGTTGTCTCCAAGGAAGGCATAGCAGTAGATCCAGAAAAGATAAGGGCCATCATGGAATGGAAAGCTCCTAAGAATGTAGATCAGGTGAGATTATTCATGAGATTGGTAGGTTACTACAGGAGGTTCATCAGGAAACTCTCACGCATTACATATCCTATCACATCATTGTAGCAGAAAGATAAGAAGTTTGAATGGATGGCGGAATGTGAAGACAGTTTTGAGCAACTTAAGCAGTTGTTGACATATGCACCAATGCTAACGATTGCAGATTTGGACCAGGAGTTTGTGGTGTGTACAGATGCTTGCAAAAGGGGACATGGTGGAGTTCTCATGAAAGAAGGACAGATAGTGTGCTATGAGTCACAAAAACTGAATGAGCATGAGAAAAACTATCTGATGCATGACCTTGAGCTAGCATCGTTTATACATGCATTGAAGATGTGGAGACATTATCTTTTGCACAGGAGGTTCACATTGATGAGCAATCACAGTGGGTTGAGGTATTTGTTTGACCAGTCAAATCTAAATGCCAGGCAAATTAGATGGTTGGCTACCCTCAGTGAGTTTGACTTCGAGATCAGATACATCAAAGGGAAGGAGAATCAGTTTGCATATGCTCTTAGAAGGAAGGTATGGGTAAATCATATAACAATTATAATCCCTTATGAGACAGAGTTCCAAGATAAGATATTCCAGGTAGGTCAACAGGATGATAACTACATGGAGATCATGCACAGGTTACAATAGAGCACAGGTACAAGTACAGGTACAGGTGTAGGTACAAGCACAGGGGATCGGGATGCAAACTATCGTCTCATGGAAAATGGCTTGGTGAGGTTTCGAGATAGGATCTATGTGTCGAATTGCAGCGAGCTCAAGAAGCTTACCTTGAGGGAGTTTCATGTGAAACCCTATTCGGTTCATCTAGGATATTAGAAGACATTGATGGCGATAAAGAAGTTCTATTATTGGCCAAATATGAAGAAAGAAGTGGTTGATTTCGTGGCTAGATTCTTAGATTGTCAATAGGTAAAGGCGAAGTGAAAGCATCCAGGTGGTCTATTACAGCCTATAGTGATTCCAGAATGGAAATGGAAGGTCATTTCCATGGATTTAATCACAGGTCTTCCGAGGACAATGAAGCAGCATGATTCTATTATGGTCATGGTTGACAGGTTGATCAAGGTAGCTTAGTTCATTCCAGTAAAGACTACATATTCAGCTAGTGAGGTAGCACAGATGTTCATCATAGAGATAGTGAGACTACGTGGTGTTCCAAAGAAGATTGTGTCGAACAGAGACTCAAATTTCACTTCCAAGTTTTGGAATGAGCTATTTGCAGGCTTGGGTACAGAGTTGGCCTTCAGCACAATTTATCATCATATACAGATGATCAGATAGTGAGGGTCAACAGGATCTTGACAGATATGATGAGGATGTACGTAATGCACCAGTAGAGGAAATGGGAAGACTATATACCATTGGTTGAGTTCGTATACAACAATGGTTATCATGAGTCATTGAGGATGACTCCTTTTGAGGCATTATATGGGCGGAGTTGTAACACTCCCATCAGTTGGAGTGATCCAGTGAACATGGCTTATTGGATCAGACATGTTGGCAAACATGGAGCAGGAAATACAAGTTATAAAGAAGAATCTAAAGGCAACACATGATACACAGAAAATTTATGCATATTAGTACATGGTGTTCAAAGAGTTTCAGGTTGGGGAGCATATGTATTTGCGCATCAAGCCCAGGAAAAGCTCTTTGAGGATTGGTTCATGTGCCATGTTGGCCCCATGGTATTATAGGCCTTTTGAGATCCTTGAGAGGATTGGACTAGTGGCATATCGACTTGCAATGCACAGTGAAAGTCCATGATGTTTTCCATATGTTATTGCTTAAGAAGTATATAAATGATGTTGATCATGTTATTGATTGGTCTGTATTGCAGGTGGAGAAAGAAGGAGAGTTCCAGCCAAAGCCTTAGTGCATATTGCAGCGGAAACATCTCATGCTTAAGAACAGAGCCATAGAGAAATTTAAAGTGCAGTGGAAGCACTTTGGGCCTCAAGAAGCTACAAGGGAGATGGCAGATCAAATGCAGGCCCTTTATCCTTCATTACTTGTCAGTTAAGGCAAAGCAGTTTTGGTTTGATGTTGGTATATGTTTGGTATATGTTTTGTTGATGTTTTGGTATATGTATGTACATGTATATCGATGTAAATACCACCATGAGCTAAGTTATAAAGCTCCAATAAGAGGTATGGGTTTCATATTATTATGGTTGTTATCTTGTCATGTTGTCATGACGTTTTTCTCTTGAGCAAATCTTTCATTGTAAATACTGCAATGATATAAAGTTCTAAGGGAATTATGTTTGCTTTTCACCAGTTTTGATGAGGTCTTGGTGTGGTTTAACACCGAGCACAGTGTTCCCCAAGGGGGAGGGTTCTGTAATAACCCTGGTGAAAAGTTCATAAACGCAAAATAAGACCACATTTAAGGGACACTTATTCCAAGCTGAATGTTGGGCAAATATATCCTAGTGGGCATCACCGGATGTGTGCTTTTGGCTAAGGAAAATTGGCAAAGGCTAAGGCAAAAAATGCATTTTAGCACATTTATTTATGAAAATAAGGGAAATTAGGAGAAAGGGAAGGTAAAGGGTCATAGGTTGCAAGTGAGGAAGAAATTAAAGGAAAATAATGGAAAATGAAGAAATTAGAGGCCTCATGCATAAAAAGGCTTATGAGGATCCGTTCAAGGCTTTTGTCAAGTTCAAGTTTGGAGCTCTCTCATTCTTCTCTCTCTCACTCACTCTCTTGGTCACTTAGAGTTTTCTTGGAGCACTCTAGTTTGAAGCAAAGGAAAGGGAAGGCAACGAAAGGAAAGGAAAAGCAAGCAAGGAACAAGGAAAGGAAAGAAGGATCAAACAGCTTCAATGGGAATACTTGCAG
Source organism: Pinus taeda (assembly GCA_000404065.3). Classification (NCBI taxonomy): domain Eukaryota; kingdom Viridiplantae; phylum Streptophyta; class Pinopsida; order Pinales; family Pinaceae; genus Pinus; species Pinus taeda. The sequence continues at coordinate 44,830 of APFE031535057.1, read as the reverse complement.
GTAACCTTTTGCATGTGTTATTTCCTAGCTAGTTTGGACATGCATGGCTTTGCATGTTGGTTTATGGTTCTCTTACTCTCGATGGCATGGTTTTGTTGGATTATGACAATGGTTTTGAGCCTAGCCTAGCCTTTTTCTAGATGCCATGGTATGTTGGGATGTTTATTTTTTTTTGGATTTTTGGAATTTTGGGATGGATTTCAGAATCCTGGGCGGAGTTGGTCTCAAGGATCATTCCCAAAGGCTTAGGAAACCCTTGACTGGTTTTGGCAGGATACACGGTAAAGTCTGAGGGATCAGTCTCGCTTTAGGGCCTAGTGATCGGGGTTTGGATTGCAATAAAACCTGAGAGAAAAGGAGATAGAAAATTCCTCAAATATAGTGATGGATTTTGGATGGCATTCCATGTTCTGTTCGGTTATGATTGGAGCACCAGTCTCGGTGTGATCACGGTTTGATGAGGGTGGAGATGTTTTAACTTTTGGATTCCCTTGGTTGTTCTTGGATTGGTTGTTCTATGAAATCCCACATTCATGCTTGGAATATGGCACAGGGGTGAATAGATGAAAGAGAGATTTGGTTCAGCCATGTCTATGGTCAAGTGGTACATGGAAGTCCCGAACTTGGTCGGATTTGCCTGTGATTAATAAAAGTTGATTTCTCTTACTTTTGCACTGATTTATATGTGGATTGAATGGCTTTCATATCGATGATATTCACATGGTTTAATGTTGGTTATAAGCATGGTTGTGTGACTGGTTTATGTCATGGTTATTTCATGTATTTCTTGTAACTGTTAAATGGATGGATGCAAGATCTAATTGATGATGTAGTAGTTCAATGGGAAGGAGGTGATCCTTCTAGTTATATTTCATCAGTTGTTTCAGCCATTAATGTTATTCTTGTATCCTAGACCTGTAGGTTGAATTTATGCCAAGTGTTTGATAGAATGCCAGTCACGGTTGGGAATGCTCAGGCCTAGTCCTGAGGGTGATTTTTTATTGATCAGAATGGTTATCGTGTTTTTAATGATCTCTAAAAGTTACAACAAGTTCTGGGAAGAGGCCAAGATACTGGGCTAGAAAAGTGGCTCAAATCCCAGGGTCGCTGGCACAGAACTAGCAATTCTGGACCATAGTCACTAGCAAGAAAGCCTCTGAGAATGACTTTGAGTTGTTGGTCACTCCCTTGCCCATATCATGAGAGATACTATGGCATAAGAGATACAGAATAGCAGTGGGACCCAGGGACAAGTTGTTTGAGTAGCTGACTTGTCTCCTCATGGGTCTATTGATGAAGTTGGATGATTGTATGTGTTGTTTCATCAATTCCACTTCCTTAAGGTGACATAGGAGGTCAAAATTGATTGTAATAGCATCTCTCCTCATGTTTACCCCGATTGGCATGTTTACTTTTGGTAGACCTAGGAGGGGGTGTTACAATATATATATTATATATATATATATATATACACATAGGAGGTCAAAACTGATTGTAATAGCATCTCTCCTCATGTTTTACCCCGATTGGCATGTTTACTTTTGGTAGACCTAGGAGGGGGTGTTACTATATATATATCAAAGGATGAATTCCATAAGGAATTATGGTTTTTTTTCAAGATTTACTTTTTATGGAGAGGAATATCATAATTGTCATGAACCATTTAGAAATCACAATGTTTAATGTTGCAAGTGTCACAAACTTTTACTCTAATTGAACATGAAAGTGATGCACAATTATCAATTAGTAAATTAGAAGATTAAGTAGCTACATAAAAATAAAAAATAAAAACATGAAGATATTGAGTGTATGCTTCATGATAAATTATAAGAAAAAAATAAGGAATCATTTGCAAAAATAAAAGAAATTTATCACTTAAAAGATCACGGTGAGAAATTACTTGCACAAATCAAAAAATTAAATGATACAAATAGTGTGTTAAGAAGTTGGAACAAGAGAATCAAGATCTCAAAAGAATCTATTAGCGAAAGATGGAGAAAACTCTCTCTTGAATACCCTTAATCAAAAGTTGTTAGAACAAATTAGGAAATTAAAAATTGGAGAACGTGTAAATCTAGACATGAAACATACTGAGAAAATAGAAACTGGAGATGTTTCACATATCAAGAATCATGATCAAATCTACTTGTGCAAATCAAGAAATTTAAAAATGATAATAAATCATTGGAGAACAAATTAAAAGAATTTATCACAAAAAAACATCAACGTCTTTGGAAATAATAGTCAATTGTTGAAGAAAAGGGAATAGATATTGGTCTAGATAGTATCACAAATTAGAAATATTTCAGTCCAATTGAAGTGAATGCATACTCAGATGTAGTAGTTCAAACGATGGAAATTTCAAGTGAAGATCCAGTCATTAACCAAGTTTCTTCAATACACAGAGGAAATCTGATACCTCAAGTAAATCAAGAAATTGCCACAAATAGGATAAGGCAAAATCACATCACAAGAACTCCTTATCAACGCCCAAATCATAAAAGTAGACATCTCAACTAGTTTGCATATCCACATTACTCATACCAGAAACAAATGACTTATGTCCAAAGAATATCGATGTCATTTCATAAATTTTCTAGTAAGTGCAAGATTCCACGAAAGATTAAATTGGTATGGTTAGATGATTTCAAAGTACAACAAAGTTATACCACAATCATAAGTTTATATCATCTTGTATCATCAAAGATGACACTTTTGAGATGAGGAGACATTCGACACAAAAAAAGATATCAATCATTTTCCTCCATAAGCTTTGAGAACAACATTTTTCTAAGGGAGAGACAAGGTTATCAATATAATTAATAGTTAATAGTTAATAATGATTAGTATATGAAGAGGTATGTCTCTAAAGACATGACTATTTGTGAATGGGCACCTTGCCTAGTATATAAGCAAGGCCCTCATTTGTAAACATATATTTCATATTTTTTATACATTCACATTCTTATATATAAATATTATTTGTTTTATTATGGATATCACAATATTTCAGATATTTTGAATATGTTGTTGTTTATACAAACCCTCTTCATTACATACGTTTAAGCTTCTTGGTAGTAATGTGTTATCCTTCAAGTTCACTAAACTTCATGCACTCTTATTTAACCTCAAATTTAAACCAAACTTTGACTTGAGTTGAGTAGTACAGGTTTTTCTTTGTGGTTGGCCTAAAAGTTTAGAGTTATGGCCTTCCACATCATCAAGCATGCAGGCTCTTCCATATTCACATATAATTAATTTATGCCTTGATTCTAAAGTCAACAAATACAAGTTTTAAGTATATAACCTCTTGGATGCCTTAGGTTTTAACATATCAAAAGATTCATCTTGACTAAAAGATGCATTCCTAGCCATATTTGAATTTGAGGAACTTTAATTCTATGATCTTGTAAATGGAATTTACAAACCACATATTTTATCTAGCTTGGAATGTAGTTCTATCTTATTTATTCAAGCTTGTTATGTGGCATTCCCATCTCTCGGGTCTATTCTTGAGCATATATAATAACCTTGTATTCATGAAATATAAGCAATGAGAAAGAGTGACTTGATGGCCATTGTGAATGGGTGCACTCTCACTCACAGTATTCATGTGTATATGCATATATGCAACACTAAATTGCTAATGCGGACTTCTTGGCCTAATCAGAAATAAGCTTATAATATGTAATCAATCCTTATCTCTATTTGAGGGACAATTGTAAGCTTAATATCAAACCTATAATCTTGGTTGTTCAACTAGTTCAGAGCAAGTTGGCATGGCCTTGCATGTGCCCATTTTGGCCTTGAAAAAGGCCTTGCACAAGCCTACATGTATGCATTGAAACAAAGCCCATCAACGGCCCTCTTTTTTTCAAAATTAGTTGGTCCCTAAAAGGCCTTTAAACATTGCCAGCCCAATTGTTGAATCGAGCTCTTAAAATCCTAAGAGAAGGGCCTTCCTGATGGGATCCTTAATGTTTCAGGAATAAGTACCCTAGGGATTTGGGTTAAAACCCCAATAGAGCATAAGGAAGCTACAACAATAAATACTCATACAACTCAGGCAAGATGCTTATATTAAAAAACTACGTAAGAGTGACCGTACTCGGATTTCTTTCATTCAAGTAAGTCCCGTGAGGTTCATACCCTCTACAACTCCTGATGTTCTTCAAACCTGAAAAATCATTCAATTCGGACATACATAGCAGTATAGAAGTAAAGCATATTCGTGAAATTGACTTTATATCATATAAACAAATGATTGATCATACATCAAAACGACATTCATATATGAATTAAAACATAATTTGATGCATAAACATAGTTAATTTCGGAAACAAGACAACATTTATTTTATTGCGGTAAGCTATAAATAACATGGAGAGAATTCACTTGAGTCTTCCTTTGGCTCCAAGTGGAACCATCCTCCAGATTTGTCCTATCCCTACCCTCAACAATCTTCTTCCATCCCCAATGCCATGATATCTCAAGCAAAAGGAAGGATATCTATAATCAAGGAAACAAGGGTTCCTGAAGCTTGGGGAAGTGCATGAGGCACATGGATTCATCAGACCCAGTCAAGGATAATCTCAGTATAATAACTCTATCTCTTCTCCTCCTTAAGGTCTTCCCATAGAGGTCTATTTATACCTCTCCCAATTAGTTTTTTAGTTGGGAAACAATTGGGCCACAGGCAATAGGAGGTAATCAACAGATAAAACTTGTGAACTCCACCCATAATTAAGGAAATTCAATTTTTTTAGGTGTTTTAATACATATACGCGGGAAAAGTAGCATACAGGGAATAAAACACTGTTTTTTATATATTTGGACCAAGTCTGGAAAGAGGGGTTTCCCTAGGCTATAAACAAAGCATCACAAATACCAAGGGTGGTAAATGGTGCTATAACAGATGCCCCGTAATATATGAGGTCATAAGGGGTACATGATGGTCAAAATATATTAAGTGTATGGAAAGAATCATGCTAAGACTGAGAAGGACTTCACGAGAATTCAGCTTGCCAAGCCATCAAAAGAGATCAGAAAGAAATTGTTGTCTGAGGCAGGCATACCCATGCTTAGAGAAAGTAAAGCCTGTCCACATATCAACTACAAGCAGATCCAATATGTATACTAGTATAAAGGAACTGAAAGTACATAATGGATCATTTGATCGTGATAAAAAAAGTACATGTCTAAATATCACATATAAGGAGATAATCAATGATGTTGTAGGCTGAAGTTGATCACTGATGTCAAAAACTAATCCCAATAGTACCAAATGAACGTGATGGAATAAAATGATACTACATCACAACTCGGATGCCAGCAGATAAGATGTCGTTGTGAATAACTGCAACATATAAGGTGGATGGTGTCAACTAGCAGCAACAAGAGCAACTGACAAGTGAACCAAAACATGTTGATGCAACCCAAGGTCTTCACCGACCGTCGCGTTACATTTCTACACAATGGGAATGAATGATCTGAGGCTGACCACGTGAGAAATCGTTTGATTATCGGTCATTGATGTATACCATTAACAAATGCGAGACTACTCACTGATAATGATAATGAGAGTTAAGGTACCCAGTACAATCTAACAAGTGTGAATGAATGAGCTGAAGTCGAACACTTGAAAGAATCTATCAATAAGGAGACATTGATGGTTTCCCACTATGGATAGCAAAGGAATCTGCCATTGATGATTGCAAATCCCAAGGTACTACCAAATGGACTCTAGATCCTTTTCCCAGAGCAAATGAGTTGTAGTCGATAGGAAAAAATCTACTAGAAGGAAGGCATTAAGGCATCCTTTATCAATCTAGCGTAAGTGTAATCCGTAGGCCAATCATGTGGAAGGAATCAGACGAAAAAGACATAGTAACCCAACCAGAACACGTTTCTGGCATACACAAGATGTAGCTAGCGCACGATAGAAACCCTCTAACCAACCAATAATGAAAGCTGACACAAAGGCGAGGAATCCACCAATAAGGTCAAATGGAAACCAAGGCACTGCACGAATCCCAATGTGTGATAATGAAAGTTGATATCGAACACAAGGGAAACCACTTAGTCAAAGGCCCATGATACCGATTAATGTTGAGCACAAGGTGACCTATCAATAATGAAAATAGGGCCAGGGTGCGGCTCTAGATTTTCCCTAAGAGCAATATGTCATAGTCAATAAGGACAAGACCCGCCAGCAAGAAGTCAATGGAGAGATTCTCAAACCAGCATGAGCAAAGGACCAATATGACTAATGTGATAACAAACATGACACTGACAACCAGGGATGGCCGACTGAAAAATAAGTCAAGAGACACTGCAGAGAGGCCGACTCAGGTTTACTTCCCTTGAACAAAAGCACGACTCAATGATGACTATATGGCAGCATATGATAACTTTGTATAAGTTTGTCATGCAAGAGGCATAAGCAAACTCTCCATATGATTGGAAAAGGCAACCAACTGGAGAAGTATTGACTCAATAACAAGGTTAAGGTGCTCCTAAGTCAATCTAAATCCCACCCCAATGGAGGAGAGACTTTCTTTTGAGTGTTTTGTTCAAGGGCGAGACAACTGACTCTAGCTACCAACAAAATATGGAAATGTTGTCCCGTTCCCGCTCTTTTTGGAATATATATATTTATTTTTTATTGTATTTTTATTTAAGCTGGAAAAAGAATAAAAGAATGCTATAGTACAGTGGAAAGAATGAGTGCCAGAGAAATAGATGATCTAGTTCCTGGAAGGGGAGCATTCCTATGCTCAATGCAGGGAGGCGAAACCGATCAAGGACACTCAAAGGGATTCTCTTTCCACGGATAAAAGGATGCGTCAAGTTGTAGAAGCTAAGTGATTGCATGGTTGATTTTGTAGAAGACATGGTCAAATAAGTGGCTTAAACATGAGTCTAAGTGAAGCCGGGTCAAGGCCAAAAGGTGAAAATAATCAAAATGCAATGCAGCAGTACAACTCAACACAAGGAGCCTCTAGGGTATAAGGCCAGAAATTAGCGCGGAAGAAAGGAGAATGTGCCTTCAACGCATCAGTCATGGCAGGACTACAAAGGACTCATGAGCCTACTTAGTATAGCAGCATGGGCAACCAATGTCAGGGAGGTGCTAACTAAGATGCCCATGCAAAGAATGGCTCTATCATCGCATCATGATTTTAAAAATAGGCGGGTGAAAATGGTTTGCTAACCAATATACGATGGGGTCGACCCTATGGCTCATGTATTGTTGAATGGAGGCTAGCATGCAAGATGTAGCGGAAAATGGTGTTCCCTAACCTAAATTCCAGTGAGAGAATGATACCTGCCATGACAGGTCAGTGGTCATGGGACCGAAACAACACCTCGAAGAAGTCTCCAAAATTTCCTGTAAAAACAACCCATCTTGACAATCCAAGCTCACAGGTCAAAAAATCTATGAGACAAAAATCAATTTTTGAAAAAATATTTTGCAATTTCAAAGTTATATAATGACTTTTGGACTCACAATTTTTTCATTTCTGTTTGGAGCAAAGAGCTGTGGAGCAAAGCGAAGCAAGATTTCCTTTGAACAATTGGACCGTTCAAATCAACCCAAAGTCACTAGGTAATCTTCAAATCCTACTTATAATGTTTTATGATAGTTTTTAGAAGTTTTTTCAAAGTTTTGACCATGGGAAACTATGCCCAAAAATTCAACTCTGCGTACATGCGGGTTGGATGTGAGCAATCCGCGTATACGACAGCCCTACACGTGACTGTGTGTAAAGGGAACCCGCGTGTATGCGAGTTAAAGTTTTAACATATAAACTGACGGTTGAAACTTCAATTTTTTGCAGGATGACTATCACTTGGAGAGAAAGAGAACCTCCCACTATTGATAATGAGGTAATGAATGACCAAAGTGCATTGGATGCTTTGAGAGGTTGTGGCTTACTGAAATTCTTTAAAATGCCAAATATGAAAGCCAATACGCGCTTGCTATAACTTTTGATCCACTACTGGAGCACAAAGGATGATGCTTTCATGATCGACCATATGCCTCTATGGATTGAGATCGAAGATATCTATTTTATTACTAGTCTCTCCCGAAGAGGGGAGGTCGTGCATTCGACAGGCAGGACAAGAGGTAGTCTTTCGGTGGAAGACTATGTCCATATATATTGTCCTGGACATCTAGAGAAGATTGGAAGTAAAATTCCAATCAAACATGTGGAAAGTTTATCCTTGAGAATTTTTCTATTTACCATTGCATGGGTAAATGGGTTAGCTTCCCTACATCAAGCATCACGAGTATCTATGAGCCTAGTAGTGGAATGTCTTACCACAATATTTGACTGGTGCAAACCTCTTCTGACTAACATGAAGAGTCAATTGACCTCTATACAGAAGGGCCAAATGAAGAACTTTGGATATGGAACCATCTTGTGTTCATTCTTCTTCGAGAAGGTACCTGGGCTACGTCCCAAAGTATCAGTGTCCATCAGCAACCCTATAGATCCATGAATGGGTAGATGGGAGGATTTGATGAAACACCTCGGAGGCGATGACATGCCCATAACGAATTTTGATGATGAGTTTTTCACCTGGTGGGATCAATAGATCATCGCAGTCGACGACTACCCATATGCTGGTATGGATTTCTGAGGAGATCCAGACTTAGTGTTGCCACCAAATGCGGCATGGGGAGACATAGGTAACAATTTTTAAGTTTTTGTGAGTTTTTTAATATTTTTTGGATTTTTAGTATGAAATGAACTTAGAAAAACTATTTTTGATGAGACAAAATACTGACAAAATATTCCAAATGTGGGTCCAACGAGACCTGATGGATTTCCGAGGCACAGGTGTCGCAGAAGAGGGTCCGAAGAGGCAACAGTTGAGACAAAGAAATTCCTTTATGATGTTTAGATAAACTTGGTGAGACTAACTCACCAGGTACTTACGACAGCCATAGAGGATCTGATTGAGGAGATATAGCATCGTGTGGTAGGGGTACCATGGGACTAGGTATGGATACTTCGGTGTGTAGTCAATTCTATGGTTAACTTTTTAGCCGCTCATCTTGAGCCGGGTCAATAGATAGATATATGTATGATTGGACATGATTATGGGTGTAAGCCCAAATTTTGAGGGCATCCTGTCCCGATTTTGTATATTATTTCCATCTATATACAGACGATTTTATGATATATATATACTGATTCGATTTTTTTTATGTTATTTAATTAGATGAATGATTAATGTGCCAATATAATGCTTGATTAACAATAGAGTCTGCTAATGAATTCTCAGATCGTCGAATATGAACATAGGTGATATAAATAAAAGATTGTTGCAACATTCTCACTCTCAAAAATTGGCGATATAAATAAGGATCACAAACCCGATAAGTGTTATTTAACTGCGACACCACTAGTTGTGAGTCTATATAAACTACCAATGAATCAATTCCATGAGATATTGCTTCGGATAATAAATTAAGAACGACAGTATATTCGACAATGCTGTTCGAAGCAGGGCCAATACATACTCCCCTTGACACCATCAACTGGCCAGATGGATAATAAATCACCCAAGCCGTGGAAGCAAGATTCCGAGTGTGCCGACTTGCACCATCAGTGAATCTGAAATATATTGAATCATCCATCAATACTTGCCAAAGCAAATCAAAAAATACCTATATCACCAAAACACCAGACAGATATGTACAAATATACAATATATACAAACAAGCAATTGCTTGGCCGAAGCCTAAGCAAAATACTTCTTAAGGTAGAGCCGATTTCTGGGCTTCGCCAGCTTGTTCCCTTCAATATCAATTAATTCATAAGCCCCTTTTTTCCAAAACACGCTTGACTATAAAGGGACCATGCACATAGATTTGAACTTGCCTGCCCCCAAGGTGTCTTTTTCTTTGTCATAGACTAAGACAAGGTCACCTTAAGAAAAAACCGGAGGACGGATAACTTTATCATATTGAGTTTTAATCCTCTTCTTATGGGCTTCATTTATTATGGTTGCATCTCGACGCTACTCATCAAGATGTTCCAAATGAACGAGGCGTTCTTCAAGACTAGATGTCTCCAGAAGAAGTTCTACAACTAGCTTAAGGGACAGAATTTCACATTCGATGGGGAAAATAGATTCCAACCCGTAAACTAGTTGAAAAGGAGTAAAACCAGTGGCAGTATTAACTGAGGTTCGATATGCCCAGAGCGTTGGGTACAACATGATGTTCCAATTGGATCGATTTTTATCAATTGTCCTTTGCAGGATGGTCTTAAGGGACTTATTCACAGCTTCAACCTTCCCATTGGCCTGAGGATAATATGGAGATGAATGCTCCTGCCGAAAGCCCAACTTAAGAGCCAATTCGGTCATTAGTTGTTTTTGGAAGTGACTGCCATGGTCAGTGACAATCTCTCTCAAGATACGAAATCGTGAAATGACCTGGTTGAAGAGAAACAAGGTTGTTGTCTCACCATCATTTTTGAAAGTAGGCATGGCCTCAACCCACTTCATAAAGTAGTCAATGGCCACAATGATGTATTTGCGATTCCCTGCCGAAGGCGGATTACAAGTAGTAAAATCAATGCCCCACTTCGTAAATGGATCGATAGGGATAACAGGAAAGAGTGGAGCTGGATGCGTGTGCATTTTCCGAGTATAAAGTTGACAAGGATGGCAATGTTTGATTGCTTCAATACAGTCTTTGAAAATTGAAGGCCAAAAGTAGCCTGCTCACAAAATTTTTTGGGGTTGTTGCAAGCCCTGATAGATGACCACCACAAGCTCCACTGTGGCAATCATTAAGTACAGACTCAATATAATGTACCAATAATAACATTGTTTTTGGCAAGGTGACGTAACTTTCGACACTCATATTTGGAGAAAGCAGGTGGAAACTTCAAAGTCTGGAGATATATAATGATATCTTCATACCAAGGATCTTATGAAGAAATGAGGAATAAATGTTCGTCGGGAAAATTTTCCTCATAAACAATAGCTTCCTCATAAGGAAACTCCAAAATCAATTCCGCAAAAACTAATGACTTCTTAGATTTAGCTGACAAGAGTTTGAGATTGAACTCTTGCAAAATAAAAAACCATCAATTATACTTGCCCCCAATCACTCGCCTATTGAGGAAAAATTGAAAAGGATTGACAGTTGCTAAGACAAACGTTTTGCGAAGAAGAATGTAATGACGAAGTCACTGGACAGCATGGACAGTCGCCAAGGCCAATTTCTCGATGGGAGAATAGCATAGCTCAGGTCCTACTAAGCCTCGAATTAAGTAGTAGATTACATGCTCACTAAGAGCATCATCCTCCTAAATAAGAACCATACCAATGGTTGATTCTTCCGTAGCGATATACAAAAAGAAATTTCTACCATAATCTGGTAGACTCAATAATGGAGCAAAGGTTAATGCTTTTTTCAAATCATCAAAAGGTCGTTGCGTGAAATCGTCCCATAAAAATGGAACTCCCTTCTTAAGCAAACGCATAAATCCTTTGGTAATTTCGGCGTAATTTGTTATAAATCTCCTCAAGAAATTTTCCTTTCCTTGGAGACTTTGAAGTTGACGAATGGAAGACGGGGGAGGCAACTGAATTATTTCCTCAACCTTGAAAGGATCAACTCGAATCCCTTCAGTCGATATGATGAATCCTAACAGCCAACCGAATGTGACGGCAAAAACACACTTATTTGGATTCAACCAGATTTTATCAAAAACGACATCTCTCAAAAACTAACCAAAGGTGGCTGGGTGATCAATTATCTTGCGAGAACGAGCAGCTAAGTCACCCAAGTATGCTTAGATAACATGTTTGATGTCGTGGAAAGCATAAGACATATCCCACTGAAAAGTGGCTCCAACATTTTTAAGTCCAAAAGGAATCTTCTTGTATGTAAACGTACCCCAAGGACAAAGGTTGTCTTTTGTTGATCCTCTGGATGGATAGTAATTTGATTGTAACCAGAAAATCCATCCATGAATGAAAAAATTTCGTTACCCACACATTCATCAACAATTTGATCAATAAAAGGCATAGGGTAATTGTATTTTGGACAAGATTTATTTAAATCCCTAAAGTCGGTACATACTTGGATCGTTCCTTGCTTCTTATCTACCGGAACTAGGTTGGAAACCCACTCAGTTAGAGGAACGGGGTATATGAAACCCGCCTCAATTAGCTTTTCAACTTCATCTTTAATAGCTACCGCTTTCTGAGGATTGATCGGTTGAAGATTTTGATGAATAGGTTTGGGTTTTTCGTATGTCTTGATCTCATGTTGGACTATAGATGGATCAATTCCAGGCATTTCCTCATAAGACCACGCGAACACATTTCGAAACTCTTTAAAGAGGTCGGTGTAGATTTGAATTTCATCAAGGGAACAATCAGCGCTGATGAAGACATTTTTTATTACGTTAGGGTTCCTAGAGATGTTTACAGGTACAGTTCGTGAGATAACCGATATGTTACCTTCGGCAGAAAATTGTGCTGGAGCCAAAGGGTTTGAAACTGTACAAACATCACTTGTAGACAGATTGGACAAAATACATTCAACTTCACACAACGGAGGGAGAAAATATGAACAATGATGTAAATCCTCCCATGGTCGATCCACACCCATCATTGCCTCCAAAATTTCTTCTTCAGATGGTAAGACTGCATCCAAGCAATCCAGAGCTGAAGTAAAATCGAGGGTCCAAGCCGGAGCCACATCGCCATCTAACTCCTCTTGTGAAAAAGGAGTGGGATGGTTGTCTGCAAAGTTAATGATAGATTGATAACTAAGTTCCAGTGCAGACATGGGAAATTCCATTCCACCTACCTTCCCTCCATCTAATGTGGTGGCAAATGAAGGTAAGGGCCAAGGGTCTGAAAAATAATGAGTTCGAAAGAACTCTTTCCGAGAAGGTCCCCTAAAGGATGAAATTGCATTAATTCTAGTTGTAGTAGGAGGGAGGTCAAATATACCCATTAATTAAGAGTACATTCCAACTCCTAAATTCTCAGTAGGTTGACGGGGATTGTCCACCAATGAAACGGTAGAATCTAAAGTTACATGAGAGGCACCTGGAGAATAGTCTAACTAATCAACTCTAACAATCATCCCCTCATGAGGAAAATAGAGAATGCGAAATAATGATGAAACTGTGGCATCCATATTGTAAATCCAATTCTTGCCTAAGAGGATGTTATAATCCAGGTTCACGTCAACAATTTTTACTTCAATATTCACTACCTTTCCCCCAACACAGATAGGAAAAGTCGGGATAATCTTGTGCGGCCTATGAGAATGTCCATCAAATGCCGTCAAAAGACTCGGTGAAGGAACAACTGAAGGTGATCCAATGGTCTTCCAACATGACATTGACATCACGCATGTGGAAGGTCCCTCATCTATAACAGTCCGAAAAATATTGGTCTTTCGATATGTGGACTTTATCTGGAAAGCCATATGGTGAGGAAGTCTCTTTTTGACATTTAACATATCAAAAGTGAGCACTAAAGAATTCCTTTGGACCTACTGTGCCGATTACTGAAAGCAAAGCAATTCTCTTAGCAGGGCACGACTGGAGTACCTCCAATGCAGACATAGCACAAGGACTTTGAGCTAGATCTTCTATAATCAAGTAGTTTTGCGCTGCCCTAGCATTAGGGTTAATAGTCGAGTGCTTTGTGAAACCTTTCGGTATCTGAGGTATAGACTCAACAGAGGGCTGCTCAATATGAAGTGGCTCTATGGCTTCGGGAACAGATTTAGCCTTAGACATTTTTGATTCACCATAATTGCATGCTCATGTAGCAACATCGATATGAGAGCTCATCATATAAACATTTGGCGAATTTTCCCTTCCTAGTTGCCCCCGGAGGAGGTACCAGCGTTAGGATTCGCGCTAGCAAGTAATTGTCACCCTTGGTGAAAAGGGTTAGTCAGAATAGCTTGGGAGCTAGAGGACCCTTGTTGTACTAATAAGCACTAAGCATCTTGCATCTTAGGTCAGAGGTGAGTCAGATGATCTCCATTGCATAACTTGCATGGAAATTTTAACTTTTTCTTGGACTCTTTCCTACCCTCTCCGACATAATTGTCGGGTTTCTTTACATTGCATTTCCCTTCCGTGTTCTCCTTATTTCCTCATCCCTTCCTCTTCCCATCGGATTGTTGATTTCCTTTTGGGTTAGAGGTTTGGATGAAGTTTATAGAGGTAGGTTGGGAAGCTGTAGGTACAGACGGTGTTGTGTGATTAGATGAAGTAGTTCGTAGAGACAACTGTTGTAATTGATTCAATAGGTTCACTGCATTAACATCAATCAATTTGACTATACCATCGGCTTGCGGACCTGGTTTCGGTTTAGCTAAATCGACCTTAGATCTAGGAGCATCAGGTAGAATTTTCTGAAGAACCCCAGACTGAGAATATATCATTTCCAATTGTTGGGCTCTAAAAATGGCCTGCTCTTCCAAATAAACACCAGAGAGAGAGACATCCTTTGAGATCTCAGGTTGTAATGATTTGAGAAACCATTCGAGAAGGAACTTTGGTGGGATTTCGGCTTTAATAAGCCTTTTCCTCCTCCTCCATTCTTGGATGTGATCCGAAATGTGAATTGCAGTGTCTTGTTGAAAGTTAGCCAAAAGTTCAGTTCCAGCTTCATATCGGATAGGCAACTGAAAATGGTTCAAAAAGACATTAGCCAAATCACAGAAAGAAGTATAGGTGCCCCTTGGCAACTCTATATACCATTTGGCCACATTTCTGGTTTAGGTCCACTGAAATAACCTCAACCTGATCGAATCATCTATCAGGGAGTTGGATGAGCACCATAAGTGAAATGTGTTTATGTGGTCTCACAGATCTTCACCACTCTTCCCTTTGAATTTTGGGATATCCGAGGGAGTTTAGCTGGGACTAGAGGCCAAGCCGGATTGTACCGAATTGAATCATTTGTCAATTTAGTTAAGTCTGACAAGTTCAGTGTGCCCAAAAAAGGAAGTTGTGGTGGACCTTGGGAATTCCGCCCAGTGCGGGCGGGGTTCCCAAAGGTCTGAAAAGAATGACCTGGATTTTGAAAAACACCAGGTTTCCTGAAGTAAATTGTAGAGCCTACTGAACCAAAAGGTGCTCCTTGTGGTCCAGCAAAATTCGGAGTTTGACCAGCTCCTGCAAAAAATCCTCTGTAACCATTGAAGTTACCCCCTAACGAAGTGTTGAAAGGAGCTAATAGCCCTTGATAAGGATTCCATGTGTTAGGAAAGGGTGGAAAACTCTGAAACGAATTAACTGAAGAATACGACACATTCCCTTGTTGGCCTAAAAATTGATTCCCAGCTCCTATCCCACTAACCGCAGGGTTTGTCCAAATCTGGAATGGGTTATTACCTTGACCTGTAAAAGAAAAAGGCATTGACCCTACTATCAGATTGGAATGTGGTATATGACCACTTCCAAATGGGAAACCCTGAAAAGAAGTTGATCCACTCATCATGGATGTAGAGGTGGTCGATGGTATGTTCGAAGGAACTAAAGGAATTCCATGAGATGGTATTCCATAAGGGATAAATCCAAAACCAGATGCAGTAGCCTGAAAACTTCCAGTCGTTGACGCAATGGAAGTAGACCCAAATATAGTCGTGCTGGGAGTAATAGAAGGGATGGAAATAGTTCCTCCTCCTTGTACATCTATAGGAGTCTGCATGCTCGCAACACTCGTCATAGACGCCATGCTTCCAGCGGTGGTCATCAAAGGAATAGAAGGGTGTAAATCTAGGCTCGAAGGCCTATACGTCGGGGTTAGAATGTATAATAGAACGTCTGGATGATCAAGAGGAAGAGGAGAATTCGGAGCCACAACCGACTCTGAAAGCTCTTCAACTTCGATATTATCTTCCAACTAAAAAATTACTCAAGAAAGAACTGGTATGTTCCTCTCTAACTCTATACTAGTGCCAGGTCTATCTTGTGAATTAATGACCCCAAGCGGAGGCTCAATCTCCGATGCCCCTGCTGCCACTGGTTGAAAACCACTGGCAGAATCGCTCCTATGCCTTCTAGGAGAAGGCTCGGGACTCGTAGGTGATAGCCCACGAAGTATCCTAGACCATCGAGATGGTCGATCAGCCACTTTTAATTCTTTAAAACATTTGCTTAAAGACTCAACAAATTATAAAGCTAGGTTGACTAGGAGCA
>APFE031535057.1:0-27592 GCA_000404065.3 Pinus taeda | reverse complement strand
CCCTTATCTTCACTCTCCCTCATGCTTTACTCCTAGTTACGGAGCTTTCCTGGTCTCCCTAACACTATTGGATTTCGCTCATTAATCAAACTTCTATGTTTTGTAATTTTGAGCGGCCTTGGAGAGTTAACTCTCCTCTCGCCTAATCCAAGGCCCTAATAAACCTAAACTTGTTGGTGTATTCTGATGACAACATAAAAGTTCTAGTTTATTTTAATTAATCACTTGATTTTAATGGTTGTTCTCTAAGTCAAGGGTAAAGATGGGAGTGAAACCAATGATGTTTGTATGATGCAACAGAAATCAATGAAAAACTAACTGCATGAATGCAATCATTTTTTCTTCGATGAAAAGAGATCTCTATATGGGTTCTACGAAACTTCTACAAAGCAATGTACTTTTTCTCTTCTTTTCTTGAAACACACTTCACACACCCAAAAATTAAAAGACTATGAATGCTTTAACAATGCAAACTACCTAATGCAAGATATAATGGAGATGCAAGATCCTAAATTACTCAAAAAGGAAAAGAAATTATTTATAACTAACAATGAGCCAACTTAAGTACTGAAGAGGATACAAATTTTGAACACAAAATTCTCTGCAAAGTAGAAAGACAAATTATAAAAGATTGCAATTCGCTTTCAATAACAAAAAGAAACCATAAACCAAACTTGGCAAGAAAAACAAAAACAAAGTTTTTTGAGATCTTTTCTTTTTTAAAGAAGCAACCAAAACAACTTTTTGAAATCTCTAAAATGCTAATAAAACTCAAAAGATTGAAAAAATAGTAGAAGGAGTCTTTGCAAGTTACAAACTTGAAAATGAAAGAAAACTTGAGCAAAAAGACTTCAACTTTTACAAAATGACCCAAATAGTAGCAAAGAGCTTGACAAACTAACTAAGAAGCCAAGAAATAAATACTTCCAAATTCGTCAACAAGACTTTCAAAAAGCAAGAAAAGCTATGAGGCCTCAAAACAAAGGAAAGCAAAGCAAGATGTGAAATTTGGGCTTGACACTCAAACTGAAAACAATCTTGTGTTCTAGAGAACCAGACAATCAAGAACTTCAGAACAAAGTCTTGTGTGCCAAAACACAAATTACAAACTCACTAAAGAATAAAACCTAGGCCAAATCTTTTCAATGAGGAAGAGACTTTGAAACAATAAGCTTGCAGCATAAATTAAATTCTTCGGAAAGCAATTGACCACACAGAGACTAAAAAGACCAGGCAACAAATCTATATGGGCTGAAAGGTTTGAAAAAACAATGCAAAAACTTGCATACGCGACTGTGTTCAAACACAGAAGCGTGCACACGTGCTTCTGACATAGGAAACTCGCATATATGTGAGTTCACTTTACAAAAACAAGCATGTATACGCTACCGTGAACAAAGTAAAGAGTGTATACAAAGCTTTGTAAGAAAAAATAAAAAACAAAGTCTGATCCAAAAGATCAGACTTAAGGTCTGAGACTCTAGTAGACCAAATAAGATTGTAACAATAAGTAAACCAAAGACTAAGCCCTAATTCATATTGAACAACCCAAACCATGATGCAATGTAGGGGGAATTTATGCTTGGGCGAAGTCCAACGAGTCTCCCCACTTAACCAAATTTTGTCTTCAAGGAAATTGCATCGCAAGGGGGAGATTTTATTTCCATAACAACATCTCATCTATGCCAAAGCATTCACCATGTGATTGGCCTTTAGAAACCTTCAATGCTAGTGAAACAAACAAGATAAGATAACGGCATGTGTCACTAGAAGAAGAATTTCTTCGTGGCAAAGATACATCATTGGAGAATTCCAATTTTGGAGCAAAATGACCTAAGCCACGAATTGTGGCTAGAGAATTCTGACTTGGGAGTGATATGACCAATGATATGTCACTAGATAATTTATATTTGGGAGCCAAATAGCCTAACCCAATGATGTGTCCCTAGAGAATTTTGATTTGAAGGCAAAATGAAGTTGAGCTAGTGACATATCACTTGGAAATTAAGGTTTCAAAGCAACAAGGGTGAGGCCAATGATACATTGTTTGGCAATGTTGATTGGATTGCGATGAGGCTTAATACATAAAAGCAATGGAGTAAATAAGCTATCAAACTTATCAAGGTAATGGAAAGGGTTATTTTAGGTGGATGGTAGAATTTGGGAATATTTTGGAATCCAAGGGATAGCGACATAATCAATTATTTGACCTCATTGTGATCCATCAAATTCTAAAATATTTTCGAATCTACAATTAAAATAAATTTAGATAAAAATAAATAAATAAATTATGTTTTAATGGAAGTGCCCAACACTTAAGAACATGGCAGGGTGCAATGTGACATGCATCAGTTGGCATCATATTAATGTCTTGACATTGCAAAATAGAGGGCCATAACTCTATGTTGAACTCTCATTTTGTATGAGTTCATTGTAGTTGGAAAGACTATTGACAAGTAATAGACAAATGTGAACATAAAAATGCCCTTTAAGAAAATGTTAAGATGACAAATTTTGTGACCTCGTCTTCTTGAGGGCGTATAGGGGTCAAGTTGATTACATGATAGAGTGTAAATAGGGTTCAAATATTAGGAAGGGAAAGTCAACAAAATCTTGATACTTCAAGTGTTGGGAAATTATAATCATATTGTTAGAGAATAATGTTAAATGTTATGTCATTATATTTGAATATATAACAACTGGAATAATGTTATATAACTGGAGAGTAAAAATAAAAAGCACACCATTTGGGATTCAATAAAATGGTTAATAGTATATTCAAAAGGGAATATTGACATAAGTTTGTTGATAAGTTTAATAAATATAGATGGAAGGATATCATTTGATATGGTTGTCAATATAAAACAAAGAAGATGAGCAAGTGCCCTAACAAGAAGAATAATTCTAAGAGTAAAAGGTAAGTTTAGTGTTATAGTGGAAACTGCTAGGTTTGATCTTGTGCCTGGCCCAAATTACTCCAACGAGTTACCAATTCACCATGGTAAAAACAAAAACAAAAAATTAGGTAGATGGGTTGCAATAATAGTAGGATGGTACAGTTGCATTCTTTGCTTTAATTTGTGTATTTGTGTACATTATACAAGATTGTTGACGGACCAATTCTAGACTTCTCAGCATATGACACCTAACTATGGATGATTCTTACAATCAAATTGTTAGAGGAGCAAGGTTGAGCGTTCATGAGGAATAATCCCAATCAAGGTTGAATATCTAGAGATTATGTTTGTTCAATTTCTAGTTTAGGAGATTAAGGAGATTGTATATGTACTTTATGTTCTAGAAGAAAAAATACAATTACTGTTATTTGCAAGATGGTTAACAATGGCATCAAAACCACATTCAAGAAGACCAAATTTGTGTTGCAACTCAATAACTAGAATTTTACTAATGGGAGTTCAATAAGGAACTTTGTAATGCTTGGCATCATTATCAATGATATGTTTATCATAGTTGAAAGTGGTGTAACAAGGAAACTGACATAGGTTGCAAACGTAGGAAATAAGTTGATTGTATGGCATCAAAGACTTGGACATATGAGGATATGGAATCTAGTCAAAGTGACTAGGAAGAGGATAGTTCAAGGAATCAACATGCTTCGAGGGCTTGGAGATAGTGGTAAGTAACATCGGAAGTGGTCTTGAGATGGTCAAACAAGCGTGAAAATGGATTGTTTGACCTGGTGCACACAAATTTTTGTGGGCTAATAAAGAATAATTTAGTTGGTGGTGCTTGATATTTAGTGACACTCGTTGAAAACTAGTCTCAGAAGATCTTTGTATGCTCCTTGATGCAAAAGTTGATATTTTTAAGAAGTACGACAAGTTTAAGCTAGTTGTCGAAAACAAAACCATAAAACACATAAAGGTGCTAACAAATAACCCCAAGGGTTAGCTCAATTAGTTGGAGCCATTATCGCAAGACGTTAACCCAATGTGCTATGTAGGACCCTGGTTCAATTCCCATGGGATATGTTAAGGTCATTAGTTTCATTATCAGATGTATCTTCCATGTCCTCTAATTTTCAATTTTTGAATAAGTTGAGCCTATGACCATTGTTGTTTTCATAGCCTCAAAGTTATTGTCCGACATCCTTGAATTTATTCCGTGGAGAGTTCATCCAAAGTAGGGAAGAGTGTCAAGTCGGTGGAATTCAGGAGGTCACACATGTTTATACAATTCAGTAAAAAGGGGTTATGTGCCAGTTGTTCATCAATCAGAACCATCTGAAATGAAGTTTTTTCAATCTAAAGTTTTGATGGTCATGAGGTCTGGTCATTAAATGTGTTTTAAATTCTTATCCCCTATTCCTATCTACCCCATGTTTCACTATTTCCTACCGTATTTCCCTTTATACATCCCTTCATATATCATCTACATCCTATCCACTTTTCACATATCATTTACATATTATTCACATTACATTTCCTTTCCCTCCCTTCATTCTAAACATATCCCCATGACACCACTACCACTCCCCTATACTCATCACTGTGGGAATTTGCTGCAAAAACCACTCTGTTTTAACCACCATTTTGTAGAATAGTTTTCAACCACATGAAGGAGATTTTTAGAAATTGAAAGAGGTTTCCCTCAAGGACATAGCAAAGAACAATAACCTCTTCCAAATTTTGCACAGGTGTCACGCATAGAGAGATTTAATTGCATCTTCAAAGCCTAGTTTTCAAATTGCACAAATACTCTATTTTACTCATGGTTTTGCAGAGCCTTTTCTGGGAAGTTGGGGAAGAATTCAGAAAAAATGAGAGCGGATTATCTTCACAAAACTATAATATACAATAACATCCTTCATTTTTTACACTGGTATTATTGCTTGGGAGATATGGCCCATTGAAAATCTATTGTGCATGCGCTACACAATAAGCAATCAACTTTTTGTGCTTTTTGTCATTTTCATTCCAAGAAGATATGCTTCGAAGACAAGTGCTTTTCCAATGATTTAGTGTTTTTCTTAAGATAAGAATGCTTTATGTTTTTTTTTTTTTTTTTAGAAGAAAAAGACTTGAAACAACAAAAAAATTTCCTTATTTTACTTTGATGTGATCCTTTATTGGATCAAAGATGCGATCCATCTAGACATTATGGATTGGCTATTTTATTTCTATTTAAACTGATTAATGCATATGGAAATGGTTGTTGATGATTCATTGATGTGTTAGTTTTAATTTTTTCAAAGTTTATGCTTGTGTGATCAATTCATGGTGCAGTTGCTTATGTATTGAGGGTTATCGATTTAACTGTACAATGATTCTTACAGTATGGTGTATGGGATTTGTTTTGTTTACTGTTTAGTTATTTCATTTCCTCTCTGTGTTTTATGAGTATTTGATGTCAGTTGATTTAGAATTTAGTTTACTTTCTCTTTTTCAATTGTCTTCATATTTCAGTTTCAAATGAAATGCTATATACTCATGCATGTTATCTTCTTTGTCTAGTCTCTCTTTCTCCTATATAAACAACATTGTCTTATTGTTGAAGAAGAATTTGTTTTGTTTTAGTTTATCTCCTCTATACTATAACCTGTAATTGTATCCCAAAGGATGCTTACAAGCCCTTGTAATAGTTGTTGGTTTACTTGCATAAGTAAATGAGTAAAAGGCTAAATTGATCATGTGTTATTACCTATCCAGCGATTCACACTTCAACCAAATACTTTCAAAATTATTTTGTTAGAATTAGTCTCTACTATAAATTTGTGCTTTAAAGTCTTCATATTTTTTAGTGAAGAAGCCCCCTCCAGCTAAAAAAGACCAGTTTCTAGCCCAAAGTGGTTTGTGATTACCTCTGTAGCCATTTTCTTAGCCTGAAGGGATTTTACGGAGTGATAACACATTGGTGTTGTTGTCGGGGACCGAACGATTTCATCTTCCCCGGGAAAAAATATTCAAAGTTTCAGATCTGGTTGTTGATGGTGAACAAAGTCAGACTTAGGAAGGCTAAACCATTCACTTAGAGACTCCAATCAAGCAAAACTCAGATTTTCAAGTTCCACTAGTGTCTCCACATCTTCAAAATGAATTCTGCTGCAAGGTATGCTCCCATGAATCGAGATCACATCCCAGGATTTCCAAACCGCATGCCTTGTGTAGATTGGTAAACTTATCTACCAATGTTCAAAGATGATGACGGAGAGGATGTTGCTCTACATCTGGTTAAATTTCATAGGCATGCACGCAAGTTGAAGGTTCACTTTCATGAAGATTGTCTCATGAAGATGTTCATGGCTACTCTGGAAGGAAAAGCGTGGTCTTGGTATCAAGGTTTGCCATTTGCTAGCTTGTATTCACTTAAGGATTTTCATTTAGTATTTTTTGACAAATACAAAGAATCTTATCATTTTTTATCGTTGGTTGAGAATTGTTGCGACCATGTTGAGAATTTCATTCAAAGTCTGGAAATTTTTTATGGTGATGAGGAGTTCATGGACGAAGAAATCCCAGAAGCTTTGCATGAGAACCCTTTTCATCACCAAGAAGATATGGTAACTTCTCTCTTGCCTGAAAATGAAGTAGATCAACTTTCTGATGCAGATAGTTATGATTTAGCTTCTGAGTTTGATGAAAGTTTGCAGCAATCTTGTCAATCTTTTTGTGATCAAAAGTATGCGAATTCTTTAAAAGAGTAGAAGGACATGGTAAATGTAGAGTACAGTTGCCATGATATTCAGGTGGATTTACAAAAGGAAATAGTTTCTCCAAGGGCTGAAAATGAAATAAATATGCATTTCATTGACATGCTTTCTCTTGAACTTGTTGATGACATTCAGCAGCCTTTAGACATTTCAGAAGAACGAAAGAACAGTCAGCTTAGTTATAATGAAGAATCAATGCTTACATATAGCAATCATGTTCCATCCTCTAAGTTTAATGAACATTTGTAGCAGTCTTGTCAACCTTTTTCTGATCAAAGGTATGAGGATAGTCATCCATATGTCTCTTCAGATTGTACATTTCCTGAATCTTTCATTCAAGAGAAAATTGGTCTGAATCAGTTTTCTAAATCAGCAAGTGTAGAAACTTTAGACACTCAAACATCACATATCATATAGCTACAAGAAAGCAACAGCCCAGTATATGACACAGTTTAAACAAAATCACATGAAGGGTTAACTTTTAATGTTGTTGATGTACATGATGTGGCTTTCCTCTTTTAATTTGTTCAAGAATATACAAAGTCTCTCCTTGCTATTAATAATGAGGATGATAAACAAATTGTTGCCATTTATTTTGAGAGTGCTCTTGAAACTGATGACATAGAACAAGAACAACCAACAGTTAGGAATGATGTTTATTTTTCTCCTTTTGTTGATCAACAAGAAGCAATCCTTCAAGATCCTTTGGTTAGCCTATTGGAAGCATCAAAAAAGGTGGAGTTCGTTTTGTTTGTCAGCATAGGTTCTGGACTCAAGGTTCATATCAAGTTGCCAGTATTTACATCTTTTTATCTGCTTACAGAGGGTGTGCGCAGAATTCAGTCAAGTAGCTTTTGCTTGATTGGCTACATTGGAAGGAGGTGATTACGTAGTGTACATACTTTCAACATACGCAAGATTCCATTGTACATACCACTTTACCTTTGAAATACTGCAGGTATGGGTAGTCAGAGTTGAGATTTAAAGCCCAAGGTGAAGGCCATAAGATATTAACTTGTCGTTGCATATGTATTTCAGTCAGTCAGTTAGTTAATTTTTCAATGTCTATGGTTGACTCCATTGCCCAATGGTCTAATTAGGCTACTAGTCTACGTTTTTGTTCTTGGCACCTCGCTAGAAGGCTGCCATCCTCATTGGAGCCAATGTTAGGGTCATTAGTTTCACTGTCAGATGTATCTTCTATGTTCTTTAATTTTCAGTGTTTGAATAAGTTGAGCCTATGACCACTGTTGTTTTCATAGCCTCAAAGTTATTGTCTGACATCCTTGAATTTATTCCGTAGAGAGTTCATCCAAAGCACAAAAGAGTGTCAAGTCGTTGGGATTCATGAGGTCACACATGTTTATACAATTAAGTAAAAAGGGGTTATGTGTCAGTTGTTCATTGATCAGAACCATCTAAAATGAATTTTTGTCAGTCTAACGTTCCGATGGTCATGAGGTCTAGTCATTAAATGTGTTTTAAATTCTTATCCCCTATGCTTATCTACCCCATGTTTCCCTATTCCCGAACCTATTTCCCTTTATACTACCATCATATATCATCTACATCCTATCCACTTCTCACATATTATTCACATTACATTTCCTTTCCCTCCCTTTGTTCTAAACCTATCCCCATGACACCACTACCACTCCCCTATACTCACCACTGTGGGAATTTGCTACAAAAAACACTATGTTTTAGTCACCATTTTGCAAAACAGTTTCCGACCACATGGAGGAGATTTTTTGGAAACTGAAAGAGGTTTTTCTCAAAGACAGGTCAAAGAACAATAACCTCTTCTAGATTTTACACAGGTGTCATCGATCGAGAGATTTGATTTCATTTTCAAAGCATATTTTTCAGACAACACAAAAACACTTTGTTTTAGTCACCATTTTGCAAAACGGTTTCCGCCCACATGAAGGAGTTTTTTTGAAAACTGAAAGAATTTTTTCTCAAGGACATGGAAAAGAACAATAATATCTTCGAGATTTGGCATAGGTGTCATGGATCAAGAGATTTGATTGCATCTTCAAACCCTATTTTTCAGACTACACAAATACTCTATTTTAGTCATGGTTTTGCAAAGCATTTTCTGGAAGCTAGTGAAGAATTTAGGAAAACTGAGAGAGGTTTATCTTCACAAAACTATAATCTACAATAACCTCCTTCAGTTTTTACACTAGTATTATTGTTTGGGAGACATGGCTCGTTGAAAATTCGTTGCGCAAGCGCTACACAGTCAGCAATCAGCTTTTTTGTTTTTGTCATTTTCATTCCAAGAAGATATGCTTCGAAGACGAGTGTTTTTCCAATGATTTAGTGTTTTTCTTAAAATAAGAATGCTTTATGTTTTTTTTTATTTAGGAAAAAAAAAACTTGAAACAGCAAAAAGGTTTCCTAATTTTACTTTGATTCGATCCTCTATTGGATCAAAGATGTGATGCATCTAGACATTATGGATTGGTTATTGTATTTATATTTAAACTAATTAATGCATATGGAAATGGTTGTTGATAGTTCAGCGATGTGTTAGTGTTAATTTTTTCGAAGTTTATGCTTGTGTGATCAATTCATGGTGCAATTGCTTAGGTATTGAGGGTTCTCGATTTCACTGTACAATGATTCTTACAGTATGGTGTATGGGATTTGTTCTATTTACAGTTCAGTTATTTTATTTCCTCTCTATGTTTTATGAGTGTTTGATGTCAGTTGATTTAGAATTCAATTTACCTGCTCTTTTTCAATTATCGTCACAATTTAGTTTCAAATGAAATGATATATATTCATGCATGTTATATTCTTTGTCTAGTCTCTCTTTCTCCTATATAAATAGCATTGTCTTATTCCAGAGGAAGAATTTGTTTTGTTTTAGTTTATTTCCTCTATGCTACAGTTGTCATTGTATCCCAAAGTCATGCTTACAAATCCTTGTAATAGTTGTCGATTTACTTGCGTAAGTAAATCAGTAAAGGACTAAATTGATCATGTGTTATTACCTATCCAACCATTCACACTTCAACAAAATACTTTCAGAATTCCTTTGTCAGAACTGGTCTTTGCTATAAATGTGTGCTTTAAAGTCTTTATGTTTTTTAGTGAGGGAGCCCCCTCCAACTAGAAAAGACTAGTTTCTAGCCTAAAGCGGTTTGTGGTTACCTATGTAGCCCTTTTCTCAGCCTGAAGGGATTTTACGGAGTGATAACAGGATCAAGCACACTAAGGCTATTCCATCCACTTTACACTAGGTACCATCCTTGGAAAGAGGGGAAGTGCCACAGATATTCATGTGGAGTTATCTCTAAGGGCTGAACGACCAAAAAAAAAAACTCAATCGCTAGCTCAATTGATTGGTGCCATTGCTATTGACAATAATTTAACACACTAGGCACGGCCTCAAATCAATTCCCATGGGGCTAGGTACACTAAGTCTACATTAATTATTTTACACTAGGTACTATCCTCAAAATGAGGGGAACTGCATAAGATTCCCTGGGAGTTATTTCCATGGAGAAAAGAGGTGTTAATGAATGGCAGTGGTGGGGAATTCATGTTGAAAGAATTTATCAACCAATACAAATAAGCTAAGCTTATTAGACAAAAAGAAACTCCTTTCACTGAACAATTAAATGGAGTGATGAAGCAAAAAAATTAATCATTGGTGAAGTGCATGAAGTTCAAGGTGCATCATGTGGAGTTTGACTATCATATATAACGGTGAGGTCGAGGTAATGACAACATATATCAGTCACAAGGTTACTACTTAAACTTCCTTGCACAATATTACTTTAGATGAGATGTGAAACGAGAAGAGGTAATCAATGAATATTTTATGGTGTTTGGATGAAAAAATGCTCATGTTGGTGTTGAAGGAAATGTGACAAAAATAGAACAAGAAAAGTCAAAGACACAAATTCACATGATGTTGCAAAAACATCAAAGAGTATTTATTTTGGGTTCCAAAGACATGCATTGCTATTGAAAACAGAAATGTCATGTTTCATGAAGAAATAAAGTGAATTTTTTATAGGTTTGGAGTCAACGAAGTCAATCAGCAATCTAACAAATAGTGAAATGCTAACAAGTGTCAAGGCACTAATCCCCATATCATATGAAATTAGGGAATCTAACAAGTGTCAAGGCACTAATCCCCATATCCTATGAAATTAGGGAATCGTCAAACATAAGGGAAAGGCATCTTGAAGATCCAATGTGAAGTTGGTGAGCATTGGTTGTGATGCACTAAAAAGACCATACAAGTGGAAAATTGTGTGTAATAGAAGTCAATGGGAATGCGGGATCTTTCAAATAGGTTGACCTTTTATGCTTTGTTGGCCAATACATATAAAGCCAAAGTGGCTGAAATAAGCACTCAAAAGAGAGATTTTGTTGAGTAAAGGAAAACATTGGTTGTAGGGTATAGCTCCTCCATGCAAAACCACATGTGAAAATTGACTCCATTGTCTTTGTAGCAAAATACTATAGTGGCAACGGGGTGCTGAAAAGGAAGTACAAAGCATATGAATTTGTGAAGAGATACAAAGGTAGACTAATGGTGAAGAGTTACTCCTATAAGGAAGGTATTTATTAAAAAATATTAAAAAAACAAAACAAAGATGATGTCAATTAAACTATAGTGTTTCATGAGGATGCACCACTAGGGTGGGGGCATGCAAGCCATCTTTTCCGTGCTTCTGGAATGGGGAATGTTTGGGAAAACATTTCCCCCATTTCTCCCATTTGGGGAAATGTATGGGAAACATTTCCTAGTTTGAGGGGCGCATTTTCTTAAAACGGGAGCTTTTGAAAAGGGGGGCATTTAGATGCTCCCCTCCTCCAAAAGGGGAATTCCTAGTTGTCCCTTTTCAAAAAAATTGTCCAACAACCTATGAAGATAAAACAAAAACAGGGGATAGAGTTTTAAGGAGTCCTTTACCTTGATAATTTAATGGTAATATTAAATTCTTAAAGTAAAAGGATAATCCTTTTACTTAAATTTTTAACATTACCATTAATTATTTCAGCATGCTTGACAATGGTTTCAATCTCATCAAACTTCATATGAAAAAAGTAGAATTTCATATCCCATTCAAAATTCAATGAACTTAACAATTTTTAGGATTTCAAGATTGGCAAGATTATAGCATTCCCATTAGATTGCACAATGGTGAATTTGAATGGGATAAATTGTTATTGTTGAGATATTATCATTATTATTTTTACTTTTATAATTTTAGAGACGAGGGCCCCAACATCCTCTCATCCCCCTAACTTTCCCTATTTGAGATGCTCCCACATGATACATCCCCCTTGTGTGTCTCCTTGCTCTGCTCTGTTGCCGCGAAAACTTGGTAGAACATAGTGAAGCTATTATATATTATTGTCGATATTGACAAGCCTTGACAGGAAGATGCAACAAATGGATATCAAGACAATATTTCTTAATAGGGATCTATTTAAAAAAATGGAAAGCTTCATGGTGGAACGTAAAGAATTTCTTAACAGAGATCTATTTGGAAAAATGGAAGGCTCCATGGTTGAAGATGGAGAGTTGTTGATCTATTGGCTATAGAAGCCATTACTAATTAGTGGTGTTTTAATCAATTTTTTTGTTTTACAAGTGTCATCCTTTGTGCCATCCATTGTAATTTGGCCCTACTTCCCAACCATCTCAAAAACCGAATTCCCTATCCATGTAAGTTTTTGGTAGACAAAGAATTGCTGCCTACGGAGATGCTATCATTGTTCCTTGCATTATCATTGTTGCGAGTGTGTAAAGAGAAGATGACTCCAAGTGGCACATGAACATTGTTTTTGCCCTTCATTTTATCTGGCTTGAACTACCTGAAAATTTAGTTAGTTGCAATCCAAAGTCACTCTTTCATATATCATTATCACATTCAGGTTCTACATGAAAAATGAAACTGTTTAATGTTTAAAAGGTCAGCAGTCAGAGCAGTGCATATATACTTTTGATCGTTCTGATTTATATCTCATTTCATTTTTCCTGTTTGTTTAGGGAAACTCTGCTTCGCTGGAGACATACAAAATAAACAGAATTTTAAAGTAAAAACCTGCTGTCCAAATATGATCTGGTATTCATTCTGTCACCAAGGTGCGAGAACTATAATAAATATTGGGAGACTGCTTACTTTAAAAGCAGCACAACCACATCTTCTTCATAGGCTCCACCTATTTTCCTCGAAACGATGAATAATCATTATAGGAACACATCCTTTTTTTCATGTTAGATACTTGTCTCTAGGATAATGCCACCAATCTTTAAAGTGATGGAGATGGTGGGGTATCTCTGTCAACCATTTCTCTTATGACAATATTGGAAATGTCTTTGGTAGTAGTGGTGCAGCCACAAACATACAGTACTCAAGGATCCCTTCCCTGGTTTAAGTGCTCATAAATTCAAAGCAAATTCTTAGCTTTTTACTATGTTAGAAAAAAATAAATTCGTTTTGATGTCCAGCCATATCTGCAGCATAGGTTTCATGCCCCTCTTCTACTTGGAATCATTATCAGAGGTGGGAAGGTTCCCAATCTAGCATCAATTTTTAGTTGTAGGGGTGCAAGCTACTTCATCCAACAAAAGTATTCAGCTTATTATTCGAACCAATCCAGCTACATCCTGGCATCTTTTTTACCCTCCTATCTTTCATTACTCTTCGCATTTTCTGTACACCATCCCACCTGCCAACAGTTGCATACATATTTGACAGCAAGACATAATGCGCAGCATTCTCGGGATCCAATTCAAATAGGCGTTCTGCCGCGTACTCTCCTAGCTTTACATTGCCATGGACTCTACAAGCAGCAAGCAAGGATCCCCATACAATGACATCTGGTTTCATTGGCATTTTACTGATAATGTCCCAAGCCTCAATAAGCCTACCAGCACGACCAAAGAGGTCAACCATG
This sequence comes from Pinus taeda, assembly GCA_000404065.3. NCBI lineage: Eukaryota > Viridiplantae > Streptophyta > Pinopsida > Pinales > Pinaceae > Pinus > Pinus taeda. The sequence continues at coordinate 13,986 of APFE031535057.1, read as the reverse complement.
CAACTATAGTGCTCTAATCCAGGTTTGATCCCATAATCACTAACCATACGATCAAAGTACTGCCGAGCATCATCCACTAAGCCTGCATGGCAGCAAGCAGACAGAACGCCGACCAAGGTTACATAGTCAGGTTTTGTACCCAAATGTTGCATTTCTTTGAAGAACTGCAAAGCATCATAGGCACGCCCATGCAATGCATACCCGACAATCATGGAACTCCAGGAAACAACATCTCGTTTAGGCATTTTGTGGAACACTTTGTCTGCACCATCTATGCTCCCACATTTCGCATACATATCTATGAGGGCATTCCCCACAAATATATCAGACTGAAATCCATTTCTAATTATGTCTTCATGAACCTCTTTACCCTTTTCCAGAGCTGCCAAGTTAGCACATGCAGGTAGAAGACTAGTCAGAGTAACCGAATTCGGCTTCACATCCGTCAAACACATCTGCTGAAAGAGCTCCAAGGCCTCTACAAAACACCCACGCTGTGTACACCCTGAAATCATTGCATTCCATGATATGAGATACCGTTCTGGCATTTCGTGAAAAAGCTTCAGGGCTTTGCCAACATGCCCATTTTGTGTGTATCCTGCAATCATAGCAGTCCATGAGACTGCATTCCGTTCAGGCATCTTCTGAAAGAGCTCCAGAGCCTCGTCAAGACAGCCACACTGAGCATATCCAGCAACCATGGCAGTCCATGAAACTACACTTCGTTCAAGCATTTCATCAAACACTTGGCGTGCATCTTCAATAACCCGACATTTAATATACATGTCCACAAGGGCACTCCCCACAAATACATCAGAATGAAACCCAGTTTTAATAATATCCCCGTGGATCTCCTTCCCATGTTCCAGAGCTGCCAAGTTCGCACAAGCGGGGAGAATGCTTGAATAACTGAACTGATTGGGTTGAACACCTGTTTGTCTCATTCGGAAAAACAGTTTCAATGCTTCCTTAACAAATCCATGGCTCGCATAAGCTGAAATCATGGCAGTCCACGAAACGACATTTCGTTCGGGCATTTCGTCAAACACTTTGCGGGCATCCTCCAGAATTTCACACTTCATATACATTATCACAAGCATATTACCCAAATACATATCTGGATTAAATCCCGTTTGAATGATGTGAGAATGGACTAATTTCCCTTGGGATGGAGCCTTATTATTTAAGCAGAGCTGCAATAGAAAAACATAAGTGGAGAAGTTTGCACGAATGCCCTTCGTCTGCAACAAGTGAAGTGCTTCGTTACGTTGCCCAGTGTCGCTTCCATAAGAACTCTTTCTAGAACCGAATTCGGGCAGAAAATCAGTTATCCTGGTGTTAGAATAAATGTTAATGGCCTCGACTCTATGATGGAACCAGAGCAGCTTCTTCCACATTTGACATTGAGCCATAAAAATTGTAATCAACTTTAGCATTCCTAAAAAACCGGAGCAATCTCATAATTGAAGCATGGATTTGTGTTTGTGATCTTGCTCTCTTTCGCAGTGCTTTTGCATTGAAGAGAGCGCTGATGGCATAAGAATGATCAAATCGCTGTTAAGCGAAACCATATTGTAAAGTCTTTGGTTTCTTTAACAGAGGTAAAAGTTAACGTATCATTTTTTTGTGTAGGTTTCCATAACCTTGTTATCATGTTGTGTTTTAGGTTTAGAAAATTACTGTGCGTAGAATTTGGAGTTCTCGACCGTTAATTGTCTTGTTATTTGGAATTTTATTGTGTCCAGAATTTGGAATTGTTAAACATTTTAAGTGGACTCACCACCTATTGAGGAATTATTTAAAACAAAATGTTTACTTGAAGCAATTTTGAGTAGAATAAAAAATATATTTTTTTCGAAAACTATATATATATATATATTTATTTAGCTTAATAGTAATAAGAAAGTACAATAAAATAGGGGATTTAGGGTTTTGTTGGAGCATAATCGTTCTTATACTTGAAATATATATTGCTCTAAAACCCAGTGAACCTATTCTTGATTAACATTGCTCTAAATTGCAAAGATGGATCATTCCTATTACACATTCCTATGGTAGTTTCTGAATTCATTAGTAGGTGCATTCAATTAAATTAGAATGTGTCACGATTATTAAAGAGAACAAGGGACAAAATATTTGTAGAAGATCTTGCCAGGATCTAAGCTGCAACTTCCTTTGATAGTCGATCTGCTTTGCCATTTTGTCTCTGATAGATGTGGGAGATGGAGACAGAGTTGAAAACCTGAAGCGGGACTTTGATTCGGCATTTCCATGTATCTAGGTTTGATGAGTTCAAGGAGCCTTTATTGTTTTCCCAATCTATGATGGATTTGGAGTCCCCAAAGACATAGAGAGATGAGATTTCAAGCCAAGATGCATAGAAAGGACCCCCCAGAGAGCAAGGAGTTCTGCTCGTGAATTAGTTCCAGTGCCGCAGTGTCAATGGAACCTGTAGTGTCTCTCAGTGTTTAGATAGATAACCATTATGCATCCACAGGAGTCAAACGAAGAGGCCTCATCAAAAAAACCCACTAGGAAGGAAGACCAAATGTTGTGAGGAGGAGAAGGGTTTTTAAGAGTCAATTGTTTGACAGGAGAGAATTCTTGATAGAATGAGGAAATGTTGCAGCTGGTTTGCCAGATGTTGGGAGGGATATTCTCAAAAGTGAGGGCATTTGTAGTTCTCCAAATTCCCCATATGACGAAAAAAGGCTAGCGTTCCGTGTTGTAGGTGGTCCTCAGGCCAACAACCAAGGCACGAAAAGATGTCACAGTGGTCCGAGGATGCAAAGGGGTTAGTCATTCGGATCACATTTTTCCAGACAGAGGAGACGAAAGAACATAGGATGAAGAGATGATTAATGTCCTCTCCTGCAGAGTTATAGAAGCAGCGTCTTCCCGACCCCTGGAAGCCTCTCTTGCTGAGTGTGTCCCAAGTCAATATCATGTTATGTTCCACAAGCCAAGAGAAACATTTTATTTTGAGTGGAAAATTCCATTTCCAACTTCGAACTAGCCAAGGAAGGATAAGATTGTTTCGGCAAGGGTGGTGGATTATCGCATATGCCTCAAATGATGTGACCCAATCTTGTTGTGATCTGCTACACCAAGTAAATTTATCTTCTCTAGTGGAGGGTACAATCCCTGAAAGTCTTAGATCAGTGACGTATGAATTCCATTCCTGGATCAGATGAGCAGGGATTTCCAACTCTTCCCTGTCTTTCCAATATGAATTATGCTTGTGTGATATTTTAATACTTAACTTTTATTAAGTAGAAAAAAATTTATACTTTTGGGGTATTATACTTAATAAAAAATATACTTTTGTGGTATTTTAATAAGTGTTAAAATATTCATTAGTGAGGGTCGAAAAAGACAAACTTTAGGATCAAAGTTTGGAGAGCCCAAAACATTATAATCAATAACAATCGAGAGAAAACACGACATTATTCTAGTATAGAAAGAAAATTTAGCATTGCTTTAATAAGATTGATTTGATTTTGACTTTCAGTAATATATATTAATATTAAATTACGTTGATTGACCTCATTTATAAAAGTTGATTGGCATATAAACGATGAAAAATTATGCCTTTAGCGTATATCAATCACAATTAGTAAGAATATATATTTTTACTCGATCATATAGGAAATGGTTAATTGCAATATGATTGATGGTTAATGATGAAGCAAAATTATTAAACCTTTTAATGGTGACAAATGATGAAATAGAATTATAAAAAAAATTGCTTGGTCATGTTATGTGTTCTTATATAACAAGAACTATTTGATGGAGGATGATTAAATAGAATTATAAATCTTTTTGGTGGGGAGATCAAATTAACATGCATGAATTGTTGAGTCCAATTGTGTATTCTTATATTACCAAAACTATTTGATGGTCAAGAATGATGAAATGGAATTATAAATCTTTTTTATGGTGAGCTAAAATTAACATGCATAAATTGTGGGGTCTAGTTATTCCTATATCATCAGAATTAATAGCAATTGTGGGGTCTAGTTATTCCTATATCATCATAATTAATAGTATCTATAAACACATGCTCGATTGGTTTTTCTATGTATCCATTATTCTTACAAACTACTAGGTACACTGCACTCGGTGTAATCGTTAAATGGAAGGATTGAATCATGGGAACACACCAGCCAATTCCAAAAAAAACATAACAATTTACATGGCTCAACAATAAGACTGCAATTTGATCAATTCAATAATATATTTAATAAAATGATAAATTCTACTTATAATTTTAATTATATAATATTGAGTTTATTTATTATAAAAAAAAAAAAAAGAGAAAAGAATAAAAATAAAAATATAATATATATATATGATAATTTTTTATAGATATATATATATATATATATATATATATTATGATGTTGCCAGCCAGCTAGAGCCATCTTAGTTCCAGATCTATCAAGCGTCGAGAGGGATCAAATATCTAGTGACGTGAACCACTTTTTTAAGTGCAAAACTTGAGGAAATGTTTGCAACTCAAGAGATTTGATCCCTTTTGACACTTAATAGATCCAAAGTTAAGATGGATCTAGGCCGATTTAATATATATAAACTTGGTAGTTAAGGAAAACTACTTGAAGCTCCATTGTTAGACCCTAAAACCCAATAAGATCCTCTATTATACTGTAAAACCAAATTATATATCTATATATATCTATATATATTTGTTTTTAGCTACACCTAGTTTAATTTTATTTTTAATATTATCATTCAATCTCCTAAATAAATTTCAATGACAATTGTATCTAAGCTAAGTTGTTATGAACATCTAAGATACATATTCCATTGAATTTTCATGCAGAGGTTAAACCTAATGGTTGACATAGTCTAGACTGAGCAACTCTAATAAATTTTAATGCAGGTAAAAAAATATAAACAAAATGGAGGACTACATGCACCATATTTTATTTTTTTCATGCTTGCATTTCTCTTCACTATAACATACCTAAGTAATCTACCTACCTCATATTCGTAAAAAAAATACAAATATAAATTAGAAGAAAAAAAAAATCACAAAATGTTTATGATTGAGATGTGTAAGCATGGATCATCATACATCTAGTGGAAATTATTATCTATTTTTCAAACTTACATATAGTTGGGTTGATTATCAAGTTTATTGTTTTACCTTCTTCGGCATGGTCATTTTCCAACCAACGTAGTTGAATGCACATAAGTGAATGTACATAGGGTTATTGTATATATGTTTATAATCCCCTCAAGGTCACTTGTCTTACCCTCCAATGACAATTATAATGATATTTCATGTGTGGTATAGATATACATGGTTTGGGTCTTTAATTTGATAGACCACGGCATAACTATTAACATATTCATTACAATTAAGTTATAAAACTCATATGACTCTTCTCACTTGGTCAATCGGTAATATATTATTTTCTAACTGTTGAACTTTCTGGAAGAACAGTTGTCATGCATCAATTTCTCGACCTATTAGTCATGTCTTTGTAGTACTGATGAGTTGTCAGTAAGTCCATGGCTCATCTTGTTGGGGTTACAATCAACAATCATAAATATTAAGGGTTGGTTATGGGGTAAATACCCCCTCTTCTTGTCACACTTCACAGAGACACTCTCTGACCTATTGACTGGGCTCTGTAACCTCTAACAAACCCTTAGACAGATTGGCTCATCGTTTTGGTTCTAAAATTCGAAACACAATGCGAGTACAGGTATAAGACACCACAACTTTTTTTTTATTATTACAATGTTTGATTTAAGTTTTTAGGTTTAATCTCTAATATGCAATGGATTTTTTTCTAGGTTCCTAACTCCAGGAGTTGGAAGACCGTGACTAATCCTGCATTGTTCGACAGAAGTTGAAGTGTCTATGTTATTCTTCCTTCTACAACAGTGTTGAGAGGTTTCCCTTACCTCAGGGTTGTCCCAAGGGTTAACTCTTCTTCTATTTGTAATACTTCTCCTTAATTTTCTCTTAGTGGATACTTATTGTTTTCAGTACAGTTCCAGACTCACTCTATTCAATACACGACTACTAGTATACATTTCCTCCCTGCTCTCTATTGAGAAATGTAAGGCAACTAGATTATGTCATTTCCCTTACTTTGATAATTGCTCGTGATTTATTTTTGCTTATCTTGATTAGATTATTTTTCACCTTGATTGTTATTGTGTTATTTTCATCAAACAACTACCAAACCATAAAGAATGGTGAGACAAGATGACACAAGATATATGCAATCAGCGAGGGCCAAAACCTCTCCACTTGAGAAGAAAACCCACAAGAATTCTTATCTTCTTATAGAATCTTCAATTGATGAATTCCAAGACCTATGACCCTTGACTAAGACCCTCCAAGGCCAATCCCTTGACAAGCTTTCCTTCTAGCAGTTCCTCAGCAACTCTTGCAATTTCGATCTCTAGCAAATTCTTTTGCCCAACAAATTCTTCTACAACTTCAACCTCTGTAGCATATTCACAGCTTCGGCCTAACACAACTTCGATCTAGTTGCAACATCACAACTTCGATGCAGCTTCACAACTTTGATGCAGCTTCATATCTTCGATGCAGCTTCACAACTTCGATGCAGCTTCACAGCTTCAATGCAGCTTCACAGCATCGATGCAACTTCACAACCTCAATGCATCTTCATAGCTTCGATGCAACTTCAAAATTTTGTCTTTCCCAGTAACTGTAGAAACCCTAACAAAAGAGGGAGAGGGAGGCCCAAAACTTCCATCGTGTTCTTCTTGTTCTTCTTTGTCCTTTCCAGCTTCTAGCTTAAGGAGATCAAACTTGCTTGAGAGTGTTTCCAAATTAGGTTGAGTTCCTTCTTATATATAGGCTTTTAGAGGGGTGTGAATTGTTATCTTTAGGCTGACTTGTCCCTTCATGTAGGCCGACTTGATCTTTGCGCCATGACAAGGCCTTGGAGGGTCTTTTGACTCTACTTTGACTCAAAAAAAAAACTTTACAATATGTAACATGCCCAAATGGGTCTTCAATACATGAAAATGACTCAATTGACTTTATGACAAACCTAGAAGCACTCAATGGGTGCTTGACCTATAAAATAAATTTCCTTGAACATGAAACCCATGCCTCGAGAACAATATAATAAAATTATATATAAAATCATGATTACATGTGTCATCATGAAGATCGAACCTAGTTACATATTTCGACACTCCCTCTTAACTAGGGAGGTATTCATAATCCACACAAGGTACTCGGACATTCTCAATCTGAAGAATTCTCATAAGAAGAGTTGGATTGATAACCCATTTGTTTAGCATCATATGAACCAACATTGTCACATAGAAAGGCCTTGACTATTAGCTCTACCTTCCGTAAGATCGCAGCACAATGTTGACGATACCAATGACTGATAGATGCCATCATCATTGTCTCTCAATGCATATACTCCACCCGAGTATTCACAGGGTATGTCCTTCAAGGACTATTCTTATCTTGGATTCCCAATCCTCAAAGAATATTGGTCCTCTACAACTACTCTTGTATTGTATGCATTACCACATACTCAAAGAGCATCGGATTCCATATTCTTACCCAATCCTCCATTATTTCTTCATAATATGAAGACAAGAATGATGTGTATATCTCTCCTCTTAACCAGGGAAGAAATACTCATTCTTATAAAGGAATGTACCCAATATCCCTCTTATCTAGGGACTTGTCCAAGCTCCCTCTTAACTAGGGATTTGTTTCCAACAACATCTTGATACCTTTGGTGGAGATCATGGGACCTTCAGCTGCTTGAAGAGCTCCTCCTTTTGATGTCGTGAATTTCATCTTTATCATTACTGAGCCTTCATCTTTTGGGACTTCTTTGTAGGGCGTCATCTTTTCTTCACAAACCATTTCAGTCATGTCATCCTTTTATTCATTGGAAAGTGATTTTCTAATTCACATTTGGCTTTTATTCATACAACTACCTCTTCCAAGTCATGTTTCCTTTAGGATCTTTCATCCAACCACATGAGTGCTAGTTGTAGGTGACATCTACAACTCTCTTTCAGTGGCCTTGTATCAACCCATCCAGATGTTGTTCAAAAATTAAAAGAAAATGAACATCAAATAAAAGCTACCTTTTATGATGGCCTTTCATCATGACATCTTACTTGCACATCAACATTCTCCACATCCATAAGTACATCTCCAATAATTTCAATTTCAAGGGTCTCATTTCTTTACAAACCTCATTAGGGTCTTCATGCCTTCTCTATGGAGATGTCGTGGCCAAATCTTCTAGTCATCGGATGTTGATTTCATTTTCTACATGATCATAGTTGCATCTTTCACGATCTCTCCTTAATTTCTTCACATATTGCTTCACGAGAAATTCCATCCGTATTTCCTTCATCTTTTTCAACCACTTCATATTCCATATGAGGAAATATTATGTTGATTTCATCTAGTCAATATGTGAGCCATGCCTTCATGCATCTTTCCAAAGGAGGAGATCCCTTTTCCTTGATCATGCTCATGAGATAGAGTATTTTCCCATGCAACCATATGATGACATGACTCAATTAAATACATGCATACATACCTCTTTCCTTCTTTTGGTCATCTAGGCTTCTTTCGGAATATTCCTTTCCTTGATTGAGAGTACTTCAACCATCTCTACATGTTGCACTCCTTTGTCACCATACCATGATCCTTCTAAACAATGAATCCCATACCAGATGGAATTCTCAACAAAATGCTTGCTTCCTCCAAGAGAGGTGAACTTTCTAATGAAGATTCCAACTGAGGATCTAGATTATCCTCATTTAGCAGAAGTTCCTTTCTCATGATGATGATGTGTGATGAACTCCTTTTGTCATGCTATATTACTTTCTTTCAATCATATGAACTAAACATGCTTTCAGTGAGGTTACCAAGAGCTACTTCATTTAAATGATGACTGCTATATCCATGTAGACTTCTACTCCATCTATTATTTCATTTTTTTCTAATGATATCATGATCTCTTGCTTCAACAGTGTGCTTCTATTATGATTCCATCTTCCACTAAGATGTATATCGTTATAATGCTTCTCATCTTGACTATCATGGTGGAGGTCTTTGCACCTCCCACTTCTCCTTGTTTTGTATTGGAGAAACCCTAATAGTGAACATCTATCCCTTTGGATTTCTTCTCATCATGTTATTCCACTTATTTAGTGATATGAGCCTCATTTATTTCTTTCCTTTTGTTGTCCTTCTTGAGGACAATCTCTCTTGTAGTGCCCATATTCTTGAAATCCATAGCATTGGATCTTTGATATAATTTTTTATTTTTTTTTTAGGACCAAGCTTCCCAAACTTTCCTTTTCTCTTAGCCATGGAATCAAATGCTTGAATTTTTTCATTTGATCCCACGTCACTTTTTTCCTTCAACCTTATACAATGACCAAAGTTCAGTGAATGGGGTAGTTTCCTTCTTTCCATAGATGCTTGATGTAAAGTTGCCTCATTCCTTTGGTAGTGCATTGAGCACTATGGTGGCCATTTATTTATTAGACATTATTTCTCCCAAATCTTGCAGTTGGTCTCGAATTTATGACACCCTCATAGTTATTTATTCTTCCTTTGATATATTCATCTTGTAGAGTTCTTGTCTTAATGATATCACTTCTCCTGCAATACTTATGGAGAAAAATTCTACTAACTTCTCGTATATTTATTTTGATGTCTTCAACTTTGATACATATGGTATGAGGGGATATTTGATGGATTCTATAAGGATCCTTTGAGCCCTTACTTCCCCTTTCATGTATTTTGAAAGAGCTTGAGCTTGTTCCTTTGGATATTTAGTGATTAAACCCTTAACACGCTCAATGACTTCATTTTCTATGAGGATCAAATCAGTCCTCTTCTTCCATGCAAGAAAGTTTGATGACCCAACCAATTTGTTTCTTTCCTTGCAAAATGAAGTCATTTTGATAGCAGATTCAGTCATAAATAAAAAAAGGTACTTACTTGTCAAGTGAATATGCTTCTTGATGATAATATATTCAGCTTGATGTTTTCTTTATTTTGATGATGATGTAGATAATAGAAGATGTCTTCTTGATTATTCCTTCAAAAGTGATCCTTCAAAGAGAGGGAGATCACCTTGATTCCTTGATGATTATGACAATGCTTCTACTTGCTTCCCTTGGATATAAAGACTTCAATATGATTCAAATTGTAGTCCTTCTTTCTTTGAGTAGAGGTAGGGTCTTTGAGGTCTTATTCCTCTTGAGGTGATGATTGTGCGAGGTTCCCAAGAATGATTCAAGTGTAGAATCCTTCTTTGAACGAACTAGAGTTTTGAGGTCTTCTTTAGTAACTTCTTTCAAGATGATGATGTAATCATTTCCCTTGAGGTGCCTTTGAGATGATTGGTCCTTCTTGATGATTGATTCTCCTGATGATCTTCTATAACTTCGTCCCTTGAGTGTCCTTTAATTTGTCTTTTCTTGTCTTGTTCCCTTAGCTCTGATTCCATGTTGAGAAATCTAGGGCATCTAGATTATGTGATTTCTCTTACTTTGATAACTATTTGTGATGTATTTTTGCTTATCTTGATTATATTATTTTCCACCTTGATTATTATTGTGCTCTTTTCATCAAACATTGTTGGACACCTAATCCTAAAGGGTTAGCGTGGAAGCCGAATGGACAAAGCAGTCCAAGAGACCTTGGGATGTGAATCCCAACGGTCACCAAATGTACTATAAATGTATATCAAATTGTTCATAAAAATGTAATGCATGCTTTATCTTTCCTATTCTTTCTCGTTGTCCATGTCTGTTTAACATGGTATCAGAGCCATGATGAGTGGCCTGTTTTCCCTGAGCAACTGATCTGAGTTGCCTTGAGTAGTGCTGGCCCAATCTTCATTACCTGAAGAACCCCTGCCTGCCTGCCTGAAGCTGCATACCTAATTTCTGAAAGAAACGGTGCCTCTGCCACACCTGCACACCTGCACTGCACCTCATTATTAAACGATCTGAAACGGTGCTGACAAGAACGTCTGAAGGAGAAACTCGTGAAGGAAAGCTGCATGACAACGCTGGAAATGGTAACGCTGCCTACCTGAAGAAGAAACGCTCCCTGACACGCCTGAAGGTAACGTATGGATTGAAAATGCGTATGAGAATTTGTATCTGAATTGAAACGAATTGTGTATGGATTGAAACTGCGTATGAGAATTGGTATCTGAATTGAAACGAATTGCGTATGGATTGAAACTGCGTATGAGAATGCTACCCTCCATTGACGTTTAAAAGATCTTCAAGGACAAGGTAGTATGAACATGTGGGCTATTTGAGCAGTATTCCTGTAAATGATCGGCCAAATAAGTTTGTGATGTTTCATGGGCTAATTGGTTCCCAAAAGATGTGAAAAACGAGCAGAATACTTCAGGATTAATATAATCCGAGATTACTGTATAGTAATCCTCAGTAACAGGATCCAAGATTTCTGCAATATCGTAATCCTCACTTCCATGCTCTTGGGATGAAGATTCTTCGGAGATGTCAAGAAATTTTTTGAGAGAATTGAGATAATCTTGCTCTGATCTCTTCTCATTTGTTTCATGACGATGCGCGCTGCCTGTTTCCCACAAATGTTGATCGTTCTCGGCTCCATGTAGCCCTATCTCGTCTGCTGTGAATTGGGGTGCCGAATCTTTCGAGTCAGAAAAAATGCACTCCGAATTGGGAGAAGCAGGAAAACAATGAGAAATCTGCATTGCCGGAGACTTCGACAAACAATTATTGATTGCCAGGGGAGTTGTGCGCACAGTAGAAGAAACTGAATGTGCCAAGTCATCTGCGTATTGATAATGAAATAAGAGGTCGAAATTCTTTTGTATTGATTGTGGTTTATGAGGCCGAATCTGGAGGGACTAATACTTAAAGATTGATTCCAAATTGTTGCCGGAGCCGAATAACAATCATTTTAGAAGGGAATTGATTCATCTATTCCTTTCTGTCTCTGTCAACAAGGTAACGATCGAATCACCTGTGTATTTGTCTCCAGTCATCTTCAGCACTTTGACTTTTAGGCCACAGAGCAAGATAGAGCTCGTTCCAAGTGAGGAAGGTGATTTGTTGTCAGGAGTTCGAATCGCGGTAAGGCAGCTGGGAGACCAATCAAACCCACAATTTTTGAAACACATAAACAGTTTGTGCAACACATAACTTATGGTTCATATACCTTTTAAAGGTCGGGTTTGCAACTTGAATGAGCCGAAGGATTTGCCTGAGCCTATTTGATACCTGTAGAAGATTTTTGAGGACAAGTTTGGTCAAGGCCAAATTGTTTGTGCTCGAGTGATTAAGGACGCCAAAATCCCTTGTCTACATGGGCCGAATTGCTAATTTTTCGGAGGAGTTCGTGGGATCCATTGGAGGGCCGAAAATCATTTGAAACAAGGCTGAATTGTTCAGATTATTCGCTTAGCTCAGGTTTTCATCAGCTAACAAAGGGCCGAGTTCCACCTTGAGGGAGGCTGGAATTCTCTCACAAATTCAGTCATATTCTGCATGCAATTTCCAGGGGTTTAACCTTTCTCTTAGCAGAGGTCGAGCTTCCTATTTTTTGAGGTTATTTTATTTGGCAGAGGTCCCTGTGGGCTGAAAGGCACGTGAGAAGGGTCTATGCATATCAGTTTTGAAACCACACGAATTTCCGATCAGCTGGACATGTTTCTGGGACTTATTGTATGGCTATAGCAGAAGACAATTACTCATAATTGTTGGGACTGTGCACCTGAGGATTGCACTCCGGAAATCACAATAGAGGCTGGACATAATACTGAAGACTGCAGCAGTTGTGTCTGGGAGATACATTTATTTCTGAGCTGTATCATGTTTCTTTCGACCATGAGCAGGAGCATGCTGATGAAACAACCTCCCATCTAATCCTTCATCTGATATGCACCTTTCCAGGTTTACGAAACAGCAATGTGAGAAGACTACGCGTTATGCTAGGACTGAATGCTGCGCTTCCTTGTACTGCTATTTCTCTCTAGGTCTTCATGTGTGAATTCCAGGGAATACGTTCGGGGTTCCTGCAAATTTGGCATTAATTGGGCGAAATAAAATGGGGTAGCTACAGAAATAGATACAAAACCCTATTGACCTCTTAATTTGACTCTCGTATTTGTATCAAACCAGGCTGCCCTCAATTTTCTGGTGGAAGTGCTAAATCCAGCAAGAGCCAAGAATCTGGTCCGTGTGTCTGAAAGGCTACCATTTTCCATATCTACCTCAGTTCTAAGAAGAACCTCATTCTGCAAACTAGCATTCAAAAACACACTCGTTGGGTGATGAGCACCATCCTCCCCTCCAACAGACGCCTGAACTTCAAGTAAGAGAAGAGATTCTGGAGGAGAAGGTACAGCTTGCATGCTCAAAGCAACCAAACAATCATCAGGTTCTAAAGAATATATGCGAATTGTGCTGTCATATAATCCTACGGCCAAGAATCTAGACCTTTGTCTGCCTTCAAGAACTGGAGCAATATCCAGCCAAGATAACCAACGGCATATTCCTCACAAATTCCGTTACAGTGATATATGAAACGATTCAATTGAATGCGTTGTTTTAAATATTGAATGTGCCGTTGATTTTTTTTATACGGAGGAAAGCTTTCATAGTTATTTTTGTCGTGTCCGGTGCTTGAGATTTTTGGATAAAGGCCCAGTGTAAGTTTAATATTGGAGAAAATGGCCAGAATTAATTATTGTTTAGAGCTATTGAGCACATTAATGTTATCTACGGTTGAAGACACGGTGAAGGTCAACAAAGGCACTCTTTTTGACATCCAAACGTCTCTACAAAATGCACTCGAAAATATTGAATTTTTGCAGCTTGAGACAAAGCTGCAGCAAGAAGAACTACAGCAATGGAGTCATCATTCTGAACCTATTTCTGTTCAGAAGATTGAAACAGACTCCCATA
>APFE031535053.1:400570-416703 GCA_000404065.3 Pinus taeda | reverse complement strand
TTATTTCCTTGCTGTAGGTCCATTTAATTTGCTTGTTGTGGGAAGGAGAAGGGCATTTTAGGGTTTGTTTGGAATATGAAGGGTTTTAGGGTTTAGTGAAGAAATTTGGGAAGGGATAGATTTTGTAGGAATATGGGATGGGAACTTTGTATTTCTTCCAAATGAAATAAATGAAATAATAATATAAACATGTAGCAACATTTGTGAATTTAATTTGAAAAGGAAACAAGGATGGGATAAGAGGGATTTAACCTTGAGACAACACACAAACCCTAGCATAATTGCCTACATTAACAATAGCTAAATTCACCATTTCTCTTGCAAATCTCAAAGGATAAAACCATTAGACACATCATCATTCAATCATCCCTTGGCATCATCGATGAATTTAGAGCCTACCTGGTCGATTTGGCACTTTGGGAGGGCGATTTAAGTGATTTGGCGAGTTTCTGGCAAACACAGGCCGAGTGGTCGCACCCCAGGCTCGAGTGGTTGCACCCCTCTGAGTGGTCGCACCCCTTCTGAAAACACATTGCGGGAGTGGCGCTGAGTGGTCGCACCCCGCCCAACTGGTCGCACACCTAGTTTGAGTGGTCGCACCCCCTGAACCTGAGTGGTCGCGCACATTCACAGCCTTGTTTGAGGGCCTTCCTGGTGTCGGAATCAGGCGCAGGATGGCTCGTTGGAAAGTTCTTTGAGTCTACTTTCCAACACAAGTATAATTTTTCAATTTGGAGTTGATTTGACCTGTAAAAAATCAAATCTCCCAAGACTGGTCAAAAAGTGCCAAATGAGGCTGCTTGAAAGAAGAGTGTTGTTGCAGTCAACTTTTGAATGCCTTCCTCAACCCAAAATTGAGCTCATTATAGCTCATTCGAAAGATATCTTTGTCTAGTTATCATTTTACCCATCAATAAAATCATTTGACCAACCAAGCTAGGAGAAAACTTGATTTTCCCAAGGTCACTTCAGAGGTGTCTTTGATTCTCCTGAGGCAACGGTATTCTTGACATTTCTCTCAAACCATGAAACCTGTGTAAAAATTGAAGGAGTTTTTTCTTCCTTGGCATGTTTTGGACAAAAACCTCTCTCAGCTTCCCAAAATTCATCTTTTATTTCTCTGAAATATTATTTGAGTGCGACTTGTCCCGATGTGTGAAACAAGGAATTCTGTCGAAATGAAGCGAGATGAAGGGGATAGGGGGCTTCTAAATTCTTGGGGAAATTTTTGGGAGTGGGGAGGAATGTTAGGAAGCAGGGGAAATTTGAATCTCAGAGATTGAGTGAGGGGAAAGGGTCCAAAAGGGAAAAACACAGGCCCAACCTAGAAAATTGCCAGGTTGTAGCTAGAAACTAGGGTTTGTGAAAAAATGAGGAATTTGGCGGATCTAAGGGATGGGAAGCATTTGGTAAAGTACTTTAAGGATAGGGGAAGGTGTATGAACATCTGGATACAATTTTTGTTGATGATTTGACCGCGCAAGAGAAATTGCCTTCAAAACCCTAGGAGAGGGAAATGAACCTTGCCTAGGCACAACTAAAGCATGGATAAGCTGTAAAATGACCCTATGGAACTTGACATAATGATGACAACCCTATGAATGATGATAGACTCAACTGAATAGTGACATAGATTGGCATTTAGGCAACTTTAGAAGGAGTTAAAGCAAACCCTAGACCTAATGCCTAGTGACCAAATTTTGCTTGAAGACTCACTGAAATGACAAAATTTGACCTTGACACTTCAAAATCACTTTGTAAGAGCACATTTGATCACTGGAGGAAGGCTGGAAAGACTAACACTAACACAACCCACGTGTACGTAGAGCGAAATTTTTAAAAATAAATTCTTATGGTCAAATTTGTGACAAAAAATTTAAAAAACATTAAAACTTATTAAAAGCTCAGTTAGAAGGTTACCTCGAAGATTGGAGGTTGTTTGAATGGATCAATTTGATGGAGGAAGCTTGCTTGGTTTTTTCTCCATAGCTCCTTCACCCAATTGCTGAAAACACAAATGAGAAATTGTGAGTCAAAAAATCCTTATATAAGTTGACATATGAAAATTACTTTTTCTAAAGTTTATTTTTCCTTTTCGTGGGCTTTTTGACCTTTTGGCTCACAGTGTTGGAATGGGTTGTTTTTGCAAGATACTTTGGAGATATTTTGAGAGATTGTTTCGGTTCCAGACCTGTCATGGCAGGTATCATTTTTTCACTAGCATATAGGTTAGGGAATATCACTTTCTATTGGATTTTGCATACTAGCCTCCATACAATGATATTTTTTGCCATAGGGTTGACCCCATCATGTCTTGGTTCTAAAACCATTTTACTCACCGACTTGTAAAATCATGATATGATGGTAGAGCCAACCTTTACATGGGCATCCTAGTTAGATCCTTGCTAGCATATGTTGCCCATGTTGCTATATTGTGTAGGCTCAGGAGTCCTTTTTAGTCCTG
Organism: Pinus taeda; assembly: GCA_000404065.3. Taxonomy (NCBI): domain Eukaryota; kingdom Viridiplantae; phylum Streptophyta; class Pinopsida; order Pinales; family Pinaceae; genus Pinus; species Pinus taeda. The sequence continues at coordinate 414,239 of APFE031535053.1, read as the reverse complement.
CCATGACTTGTGTGTTGAAGACTCATTTTCTTTCTTCTTCACTATTTTTCTGGACTTATACCCTAGAGGCTCCTTTGTGTTGAGTTGTACTGTTGCATTGCATGTTGACCATTTGTACCTTTTGACCTTAAGCCGGCTTCACATGGACTCGTGTTTAAGTCACCTTTTGACCATGTCTTTTGCGAAATCAACCTTGCAATCACTTAGACTCTGCAACTTGACACCCTCTTACCCATGGAAAGAACATTCATTTGAGTGTCATTGACCAGTTTTGTCAACTTGCATTGAGCATAGGAATGTTCCCCTCCTAGGAACTGGCGCATATGTATTTGGAAACTCATTCTTTCCATTGTACTATAAACATTATTTTATTCTTTTTTAGGCTTTACAAATATGAAAAAGACAAAAAAAAATTATATCTTCCAAAAAGAGCGGGAACGAGACATTATTTCCATAATTAATGGCAGCGAGAGTCAGTTGTGTCGCCCTTGAAAAAAGCACTCAAAAAATAAGTCTTTCCTCCATTAGTATGGGTTTTAGTTTGACTTAGGAGAGCCTTAACCCTGTTATTGAGTCAGTACTCCTTCGATTAATTATCTCTTCCAATCATATGGAGAGCTTTCTTATGCCTCCTGCATGACAAACTTATACAAAGTTATCATATGTTTCCATGTAGTCACATTTGAGTCATGCTCTTGTTCAAGGGAAGTAAACCTGAGTTGGCCTTTCTGTGTTGTCTCTTGACCTATTTTTCAGTCAGTCATCCCTGGTTGTCAAAGTCATGTTCATTATCACATCATCTATTTGGTCCTTTGCTCATGTTGGTATGAGAAGGTCTCCATTGACTTCTTGCTGGTGGGTCTTGCTCTTATCGACTACGACAAATTGCTCTTAGAGCGGATCTAGAGCCGCACCTTGACCCTGTTTTAATTATTGATAGGTCACCTTGTGCTCAACATCAATCAGTATCACGGGTCTTTGATTGAGTGGTTTCTCTTGTGTTCGACGTCAGCTTTCATTATCACACATTGGGATTCGTGCGGTACCTTGGTTTCCATTTGACCCTATTGGTGGATTCCTCACCTCTATATCAACTTTCATTACTAGTTGGTTCAAAGGGTTTCTATCGTGCGCTAGCTACATCTTGTGTACACCGAAAATGTGCTTCAGTTGGGTTACTACATCTTTATTCGTCCGATTCCTTTCACATTATTGGCCTACGGGTTACACTCATGCTACATTAATGAAGGATGCCTTAATTCCTTCCTTCTAGAGGACCTCTTCCCATCGACTTCAACTCATTTTCTATGGGAACAAGATCTAGAGTCCATTTGGCAGTACCTTAGGGTTTGCAGTCATCAGTGGCAAGCTCCTTCGCTATCAACAGCGGGAAAACATCATTGTCTCTTGATTGATAGATTCTTCCAAGTGTTCAACTACAACTCGTTTATTCGCACTTATTAGATTGCACTGGGTACCTTGACTCTCATCATCATTATCGGTGAGTAGTTTCACATTTGTTAATGGTATACATCAATGATCGGTAATCAAACGATTTTTCACATGGTCGACTTCTGATCATTTATTCCCATTGTGTAGAAATTTACCACGACGGTCGGTGAAGACCTTGGGTTTACATCAACATTTCTTGGTTCACTTGTCAGTTGCTCCTGTTTCTGCTAGTTGACACCATCCACCTTATATGTTGCAGTTCATTACAGCGACATCCTATATGTTGGCACCTGAGTTGCGTGTAGTACCATTTGTTCCATTATTTGACTTGGTACTTTTTGGATCAGTTTTATGACTTCAGTTATCAACTTTCTACTTCAACATCATTGATCAGTTCTTTATATGTGAGATTGAGACATGTACTTATATGGATATGATCAGATGATCCACTACGTATTTTCAATTCCTTTATACGTGTATGCATATTGGATTTGCTTTTGTACTTGACATGCGAACATGCTTTATTATCTTTAAGCATGGGTATGCCTGCCTCAAACATCAACTTTCTTTCTGATCTCTTTCACTGGCTTGGCAGGCTGAATTCTGGTGAACTCCTCTCAGGTCTTGGCAGGATTCCTTCTATACAATTAATACATTTCGAACCATCATGTACCCCTTCTGACCTCGTATACTGGGGGGAATCTGTTATAGCACCATTTACCACTCTTGTTAGATTTGATGCTCTAGTTATGTCCTAGGGAAACCCTCCTTTCTAGACTTGGTCCAAATTCTAAAAAATAGTGTTTTACTTCCCATACGTTATTTTTCCCTATATAAAAAGTGTGTACACACGGGTCAGTCTATACCCAACCCATGTATATGTGCTAAAACGCTAAAAAATAAATAATCTCCTTAAATTCGGTTGGATTTGATGGGTTTTACCTGTTACTCACCTACTATAGCCTATGGCCCAACTGTTTCCCAACTGAAGAAAAAAAAAACAAACAAACCAAACAAACAAAAACAAAACAAAAAGACAAAAGAAAAAAACAAAAAAACAAATAAACAAAACAAAAACAAACAAACAAAACTAATTTGGAGAAGTATAAATAAACCTCCATGGGAAGGCCTAAGGGGAGAAGAGATGAGATATTGATATTATAGTTGATTACATCCCTGATCAATTCTAAAGAAATCCTTATGCCTCCTACACTCCCAAGTTATAGGAAACCTTTGTTTCCTTCTTTGAGATGTTCTTCATCCCTTTTATGACATCCTTGTGTATATCGATGGAGGAATAGTATTGAGGCCTAGGTAGGACGGATCCGAAGGACGGTTCCACTTGGAGCTCGAGGAAGACGCAGGTTGTAGTTTTCCACATTTCATTTAGCTTTCATCAATAAAGAAATGTTGTTATGTTTCTGATATTTATTGTGTTTATGCATTAATTCATGTTATGATTTGCTTATAAATCTTATATTAATGCTTATTTGCTCACTTACTTATATGATTTAACACATATATCATGAACATGCTTTCTATTACTGTTGTTGTATATGATTTGCTTGGATAACTTACATGTTCTAAAGGCATTGGAGGAGAAGAGGGTTTGGACCCTGCAGGATCGACCTTGAATGTAGGACCTTCGGGTAATACCACTTCTTCCTACTTCAATAGTTTAAGCATTTACCTTGTTTGTCTGCGTATTCCTTTATGTTGTATGCCCTCTGCTCTGTTGGGGTTTTCAACCCAAGACCCTAGGGTGTTTCCACCTGCAACAAATGGAAATACATGTTATGTTTCAATAAATATTTCCCCATGTAGAGTTTCACATACCCACACTTACCACCATCTCCCTTGGGTATCATGATTTCAAATTGTGCACAACAAGAACAAACAATGTGTTTCTTTTGCCACTCTATGATGGATGAAATTGTGGGCATTATCATTATCGATTAAGGTACTCACGTTCCCGTGCTTGATATATCCTACTAACTTTGAGGTCAATGGAGTTGTAGTTTTCAATCAAACAAGGACTGAAATTTGGAGTTCCACACAAGGATGCTCCCAAGAGGGTACTTCATCAAGAGAGGGTGGGATATTTTCCTGTTTTAGTTTGGTCACATAAATAATTTATGTTTCTTACACTTATAACATTAAACAAATTTGACAACAAAATTATAAGAAATCCCCTGACATTAACATTATGCCATTATTGTTGGAGTCAACTTGTGGACCTTAAAGGGTTGTAGAACAAGAATAAAAAAGGATATAGCCATTAAAAAAAATGTACATTTAATTTATTTGGGTTCCGCCACATGTACCTTCTTAGTTAGCTAAGAGATCTCCAACTAAGTAGTTGGGTGATACATCTTGAATTGTGCTTTAATCTCCTCCTTATGACCTTGTGTTTTACTCTGTCATACCAAGTTTTGTTCTCAAAAGAAGTAACAAAGTCTTCCACCAAGCATGTATGACGCAAATTGGTGTGCATCCCCAAGAAATTAGTATTAATTCCAAATCAAGCATAGATACTCTTCACAAATCGGTCCCAATACATGACAAAACAAGCTTCAACTTATGCTCTAAATTCAATACAAAGTGCTAGTGAATGTTAGGGAGGTTGAATACATAGTAGATATTCCCAATAAAAGGATACTTAATGATGTCTGATGTGGTTTTTATATAAAGAAGAAGATCGGTGATAAGGTGATCACCTAGACAAAGGTTCTCATCATAGATGATGTAGATATATTCATTTTATAGATTGAGGACATATTTAAGGAAATGACGATAAATTTTGGAATAAAATAATTTTATGAGTATAAGAATAAATTTTAGAACAATCAAATGTTTAGTTCACTACACAGAACTAGTAGTTTTGAAATAAGTGGTTTGGGGTTCAAATCCTGCTCTCTGTTTTTGAGATGACTTAAATAATAAAACATAGTCGTTTTCCATGCATCGATTCTTCATGTCATTTTAAAATCCAAACAAGAGGTTTAGGCACAAGACTTGGGCATTTGATGTTATGCATAATGCCAAAGACATATTTGTGATTATCTTGAATTATCTTTGCATTTTTTGAATAGTAACATTGGGCTTTCAAGCTTGATATTTTGGCATTGAAAGGAACATTTTTTTATGAACCACAACATCTTTAATAGACATTAAACTAAATAAAGAGTTAATTATTCTATAATAATATTATATTTATTAAAGTGACACTTTATATAATAATATTAGTCATAAAGTGGGGGTGCAGGGGGTTTAATTTTTCACTCCATAGAATAAAATTAACAAACTTACTCTTGGGGATTGGCGCATGCTTCTAATAATCAAGCATAGGCATATGCATTATTTGAAGGGCTCATTCAGGTTTCCATTATGGGTATAGGAAACCCTATTGTTATGGGAGATTCTATGATCATCCTCTAGCACTTTAGTGAATGATAATATCCTAGGGAACTCAAGCTTAAAACAATATTCAAAAGAATATATCACCTTACCAAAATGGTCCCTATTCACTAAGTGTTCCATGTGATGAGATCCAACAACACAAAGGCAAATGGGCTAGCCAAGCAAGGTAGAAATCTGGCCAAGAGGAACCTTATAGTAAATGGGATCATTAGTTATGTAGCACCCTCCTCCCACATCTATCCAAGTAATCGACCAACCGGGGTAAACATGTGACAATAGGCTACTATGATTGGATTCAACCTCCTAGATGACCTTAAGGAAATGGATTTGATGGAAACACATGATACATACCTTCCACATAATCAACATATGTCCTGAGAACCATCCCAACCTTTCTCGTAACCATCCTCTAGGTCCCACTAAGGTTTTATACCACTTGACCCAGGAACGCTCCCATGATATGGGCCTAACAGCGTCAAGGAGGCTTTGGACGCTCTCATCACAGTGTCCAAGGACTATTTTGTTTAGTGTTGTGCCAGTGTCCCTAAGATATGAGCCACTTTTTCAGGCCTAGAGCCCAAGCCACCGCCTAGAATTGAATGACATCTTCATAACAAAAAGATAACAAGGAAATGATTATGCAAATGCAAATACTTGAAAAGACCCTTAATTGGACCCCTACTAGACATGACAGGAACATTAAACATATCACAAATATGTAATCTACAGGTGTAAACAACATATTTAAGCATAGGACTCTCATATTTATCTTAGAATCGCTAAGAAGAATTGTTCCCTTATATCATTTGTTGCATTGTCATCTATTAGGTCATAGATACATTGTTTGTTCATTTACAAGTAAAGACATGATGAGAGCCATACATAGCCACTGTCACTAAACACATATATAACCAGCATAATAGCAATAGAAATACCAAGGAAATCACATCCATATGATCCACATATAAACCAACATAATATTCATAAAAATACAAGGAGAAATAACCTCTTATTTATGATGCAATATCCAAACCCAGGACGGGATTACTACGTTCCACTCAACCATAGAATGGTTGAGCCAAATCTCCCTCCATCCATTCACCCTTGTGCCATATTCCAAGCATAAATGTGGGACTCAAACCAAAAGAACCAACCAGGGCTTCCTGAGGCTAAACCACCTCACCCTCATCAATAGAAACCATGCTTTATCGTAATCCATCTTGGATCACTAGGCCAATACAACGAACATGTAATAATAGGCTTTGCCATGATCTCCACTAGATCACTAGACCAAAACAATCATGGATGTCACCGGATTTCTCTACCTACACAGTGAGGAATTTTCTTTTTCCCGGTCTCTCAGGCTTTACCGCAATCCACACCGGATCACTAGGCCCTAAATTGAGGCCCACTCTCTAGGCTTTACCGCATATCCTAACTCGAGATTACTAGGCCCAACGAAGAGCAATCCACCTCTTGGCTTTACCATGTATGGTGTCATTCACCAACAAGGATTCCTAGGCCCACAGAGGCAACACAACATTTGGCTTTACCGCAACCCATAGTCTGGCTAAAGGGTTACTAGGCCATGTATTCTATCATTCAGAGATCCACCTCACTCAACTTCGAATACATCTGGCAATCCAGCTCAACCAAAACATGAGAACCCCATCACACCATGGCTATCAAGAAATTGCAAGGCTAGTATGAAAACACCGTCACACCTGGCAAAACCCATGCCATAAAAGCAAAAGGACCACATGCAATACCATACATGCCAAATATAGCAAGGAAACACACATGAAAATCGATACCTGCAAAGAATATTGTTGTAGTGGCTTGATCTTGATCTTCGTTTCTTTCTTATTCCTTCCTCTTGCCTTCTTTGCCTTTCTTGATCCAAAGCCAAAGCACTCAAAGAAAACTATAAGCGTCCAAGAGTAAGAGAGAGAGAGAGAGAGAATAATGAGAGAGCTCCAAAACTGAACTGACAAAAGGTACCCACTGATCCTCATAAACTTTTTATCAATTAGGACTCCATTTTCTTCATTTTCCATTATTTTCCTTCAATTTCCTCCTCACATGCAACTTGTGACCTTTCACCTTCATTTTCTCCTAATTTCCATTATTTTCATAAATAAATATACCAAAAATGCCATTTTGCCTTTCCAAAGCCTTAGTCATTGCCTTTGCCAATTTCCTTCGCCATAATAAACCAAATAAACACCCACTAGGATATTTTTCCCAACATTCAGCTTGGAATAATTGTCTCATCAATCATGGTTATTAATTTTGCCTTTATTGACTTTTATTACATGGAATATTCACCAGGGCTGTTACAGAGCCCTCCCCTTTGGGGGACACCTTCCTCGGCGTTCAACCACACCTATACCTCAGAAAAACTACTGAAAAGAAAACATACTCCCCATGTATCTTTATAACATAGCTTAATGCAGTATATACAATGATCACCCCACTGAGAAGCAAACCAACATGACAACACAACAACATGACAACTATAATGACATGACACCCATACTGCTTATTAGAGCCTTATAACATATCTCATGGCAATATTTACATCCATATACATATGTATATATACCAACACATCACCAAACATGTACCAAACACATATACCAAAACTGCTTTGCTTCAACAAGAAAACAATGAAGGATACATAGCCCACATCTAATTTGCATGTCGCATGTAGCTTCATCAGACCCAAAGTGTTTCCACTGCACTCTAACCTGTTCAATTGCTCGATTTTGAAGCATGAGCACCTTTTTCTGCAATATACACTGAGGCTCCAGCTGAAATTCTCCATCTGGTTCCACCTGCAATACAGACCATTCAATCACATGATCAACATCTTTAACATACTTCTTAAGCAATGACACATGGAAAAACATCATGGACTTTCACTGTCAAAGGCATCGCAAGTTGATAGGCTACTTGCGCAATCCTCTCAATAATATTGAAGGGTCCACAAAAAAGTGGCGCTAGTTTGACACATGATCCAATCCGTAAGGAGCTCTTCTTTGGTTTGATGCGGAAGTACACCTATTCCCCAACCTAGAACTCCTTGAACAACCTATTCTAATCTACATAGGTCTTCTTCCTATCACGTGTTGCCTTTAGATTCTTCTTTATAACTTGCATTTCCTGACAAGATGCCTAGTCCAATCAACACCCTATTAACTTGATCACTCCAACAGATGGGAGTATTGAAAATCTACCCATACAATGCCTCAAACGTACTCATCTTCAAAGATTCCTGATACCCATTTTTGTAAGTGAACTCTACCAGTGGAAGATACTCTTCCCACTTTTGTTGTGATGCATCATGTACATCCTCAACATGTCCTTCAATATACTATTAACCCTCTCTGTCTGTCCATCTGTCTGCGGATGATAAGATGTACTGAAGGCCAACTTTGCGCCCAAACCTGCAAACAACTCCTTCCAAAACTTGGAAGTGAAAGTTGCATCCCTATCCAACACAATATTCTTTGGAAGACCATGCAATCTGACCACATATGTGATGAATACCTGTGCTACATCGCTAGATGATAATGTAGACTTCACTGGAATGAAGTGCACAACCTTTATCAACTTGTCCATAACAACCATGATGGAATCATGTTGTCTCACTGTCCTTAGCAATCCCATGATAAATTCCATGGAAATGACCTCCCATTTCCATTATGGAATTACAATCAGATGTAGAAATCCACCTCTATGTTTACACTCTGCCTTCACCCTATGACAATTAAAACACCTAACCATAAACTCTGCTACATCCTTCTTTAGATTCGGCCAGTAATAAAATTTCTTCGTTGTGGTCAATGTCTTCTGGTAGCGTGGGTGACCTGCATATGGTTTCACATGAAACTCCCTCAAGATCACCTTCTTGATCTCACTGTTATTTGGCACATATATCCTATCTCTAAATCTAACCAATCTATCTGTTGTATGACAATAGTCCACATCCTGTGCACCTGGACATGTACCACTGCATGTACCTGTACCTGTACTACTACTTGTACATGTATCTATACTACTACATGTACCTGTACTACTACTTGTATATGTACTTGAACTAATACCTATACTTGTACCTGTACTCTGTTGCAACTTGTACACAATATCCATATACCTGACATCCTGTTGACCTGCCTGTAAGATCTTATCCTGTAAATCTGCTCATAGCTACTATATGATAAACCTGTATCCGCCTACCAATAGCATCTGCAACCCTATTCTCCTTTCCTTTGATATACCTGATCTCGAAGTCAAACTCACTAATCATGGCCAACCATTTAGCCTATCAGGCACTCAGATTCGGTTGGTAAAAAAAATACCTCAACCCAATGTAATCACTCATTAGCAAAAACCTCTTGCCGAAAAGATAGTGTCTCCACATCTTCAATGCATGTATGATTTTTGCTAACTCAAGATCATGTGTCGAGTAGTTCTACTCGTGCTTGTTTAGTTTTCATGACTCATAACATACCATCTATCCTTCATGCATAAGGACTCCACCAGGTCCTCCCTTGCAAGCACCTATACATACTACAAACTCTTTGTCCAAATATGCAATCTGTAACACTGGTGCATGTGTCAACAACTTCTTAAGTTGCTCAAAACTAGCCTCACACTCCTTTGTCCATTCAAACTTCTTACCTTTCCTCTGCAATGACATCATGGGATAAGTAATATGTGAGAATTTTTCAATGAACCTCTTGCAATAACCTGCCAATCCCATGAAATATCTCACCTCATCCACATTCCTCGGAGCTACCCACTCCATGATGGCCCTTATCTTTTCTGGATCCACTGTTATGCCCTCCTTGGAAACAACACGTCCCAAGTTGTGTACCTCAGTCTAAAAGAAATTGCACTTGCTAAGCTTAGCATACAACTGATGCTCTCTCAACAACCTCAACGCTGCTGCTAAAAGCTCGACGTGATCTTCCTCATTTTTAGAATATACCAATATGTCATCAATGAACACAATAACAAACTTATCCAACTATGGACGCAACACACTATTCATCAAGCACATAAATGTAGCTGGAGCATTAGTCAAACCGAATGGAACTACAACAAACTCATAATGCCCATACCTGGTCTGAAAAGTTGTCATGTAAATGTCCTCCTCTTTGATGCGTACCTGGTGGTATCTGAATCTCAGATCAATCTTTGAGAACATTGTTGCTCCCTTCAACTGATCGAACAAGTCATCAATCGTCGACAATGGATACATTTTCTTAATGGTCATTTTATTCAACTACTTGTAGTCAATACACAATTTGAGAGTACCATCCTTTTTCTTTACAAACAGTATTAGTGCACCCCAAGGTGATACACTTGGTCTAATGTATCCCTTGTCCAACATTTCCTTCTACTGCAACTTCAACTCTACCAACTCAGGTGTGCTCATCTTGTAAGGTGCTTTTGACGTTGAAGCTATCTGTGGTATTGAAGAATATAGGGAAATTAGGTGTAGTGTGATTCTTCTTTACTAGATAACAATTTGTGAAGCACTTTTAGAATTATCTTAGCTTGATATTCTTCTTATTATGAATGCGTGTGTTTCATCAAACTGCTACCAAAAACATAAAGACAAGAACACAAATGTTGGCTCTCTGTGAGGGCCAAAACCTCTCTTCTCTTAAGAGGAAAACCCTTCGGTAAGCTTCTCTTATTAAAGCTTCTTTCTTGATCAATGTCAAACGCTAGACCCTTGACTAGAAGATCCTTCAAGCACAAGTCAAGTCCTTCTTTTCTCTGCACTATGTTTCCCAAGCACTTCATTCCCTACTACTTCATCCTTCTTCCGACACTTCGTTCTTCCTTAGTGTGACAACACTTCGGCCCTAATTCTCGCACATGAGAGAGGTAGCCTAGACAATTAGGGTCCTCTTACCTTCGATAGAGAGAGAGTCTTCTTCGATTGCCTTGAGACGCCTTGTAGGCCTAATTTATAGCCCAAACAATGACGAACATGTGATTGTGAACTTACTGTTGATATAATGTAGACTGTCATATCTTTTCTCGCACATGTGATTGTATTAACCCTAGAAAACATTCCATTCCACTTCAGATTTTCTCCTCCTTCCTTCATTGCCCTATAAGACCTCTTCTTCGTCCTTTGTTACCCTTTTTCTAGCCTCTTCTCTTCGTATATTTCAGCGTTGCTTGGTTTACATTGTAATGGAGTGGACAACCTCTATTTATAGAGGATTTTCCCTCCTTTTAGGTCGACATTAGACTGTTTGCAGGCAAAGTTGTTATGCTTAATTCAGATGGTTTCTATGGTGGTGTCACATGCTTGAAGGAAACTCTTTGATGGTGCGTTTGCATAGGAGGGGACTTGACTTTGCTTAGAGGTTACTTCCTTGGCTCTTATACACAATGTAACATACCCTTAAGGTCTTTAACATAACTCTTTTGACCTTTTGATTTACCTATAACACTTTAACAGGTGCTAGACCTACTTCAATGAGAAAGAAGCTCATTAACATATAATATAAAAATAATATTTCCTTTTCTTGAATAAATACAAATATCATAAGTACATGTATGAAGACCGAACCTAGTTACATTTCCTTCAACACTCCCTCTTAACTAGGGAGGTATTCATACAACATTACAAGGTGTTTGGATATGTTTCAATCTTGAAGAATTCACATCAGAGAAATCGGATTTGCAATCCATCTGTTATAGCATCATATCAATTAGCATTGGCATAGTGCAAGGCCTTGACTAACAGCTCCATCTCTTCATGAGATCATGAGCTACAATGCTGGTGAGACTAATGATTTATAGACACCTTAGTCATTGTCTCTCAAGGTACATACCCACCTAGGTGTTCACTAAGTATGACCTTCTAGGAATATTCTTGTCGTGGGTTCCCAACACTCAAAGAATATCGATCCTCTTGCCTACTCTTGTCTTGGATGCCCTACACATCCCTAAAGAGTATCAGATGCCATATGATTACCAAATCCTCCCATTATTTCTTCCCAAGTGAAGACAAGAACGTTGTGTCTATCTTATGTTTACATTTCCATGCATGCCCTTCATATAGAGTTACGGTTGTTAGTCCTGGTCTAGTGTGTGACCCATGAAATGGAAAAACACAACTATCGCTCCTTTGTAATCACGGGTGATCAAAAGCTCCCTCTTGATCAGGGACCTATCAGATCTCCCTCTTAAATAGGGACTCTTTCATTCATCAACAACTTCTTCTTCGTGGGTCCTTCAACTGCTTGATCTCTTTCCTTTATTTGATGTCTTGAAGTCTTTTTTTCGAACTTGTTCTAGTTAGGGCGTCATCCATCGATCACTTTCCTTCCTGGTTTGTCATGTCATTACTTCCTTTGTGGAAAGTGGCTTTCTTGTCATACATAAGGTTTTCTTGTCATCTAGCTACTCCTTTGTCATCTTTCCATGCTTCAAAATACTCTTCTCATGGATTCTTCGTCATACTTGCTTGTTTACATGCTTCGACCTAGTAGCCTATCATGACTTCATCTTGATATTGCTTCAACATTGCTTTTTGTTGGATGAATTCTTCATCATGACATCTTCGTAGAGTAGAATCAGTTATCTGCATCTTTCAGATCTCCAAGGCCTTCATAGGTGTAAAGGATCCTTCCGTCCTTTGTCAGAGTTGTCATGCCTTCTCTTAGGAGATATCTTCAAAGTATCTTGTTAGATAGTGATTCGCGGTGATCATGGTGTTCTTCACATGCATGATCTCTTTCTTCATTTGCTTTTCTTTGGATAAATTGATCAACCACCTTATGCTCCTTGTGAGAAAATTTCTTCATTGCTTGCTTCTTGGACTAGTCAACATTTCTTCTTACTTCTTAGTCAGTAATATTATACTCCTTATGTGAGCATACCCTTTTGTTGACCTTCATTGCAATGTAGTACATGCCTTCGAGCATGTCCTTGGTGAAAGAGATTCTTCCATACTTGATCATGTTATAGAATTATTCCCATGACTCAATAATATTCAAATGATAACATGACTAAAATTTGATGCATACATACCTCATTTTGATTCTCCTTTGATCATATTAGCTTCATTTGGTTGTCCTTGGTGTGGTCTTTCTTACTTCATCTTAGATTGCTTGCATATAATCCTTTTCCTGAATCCCATGAATGGGATTCCCAATGAGACATTTGCTTTGGTTCATGAATCTTCTTTTGAAGATTCCATGACGGGAGCTCAAAGACACTTGCCTTGCAACTGTTTCTTTTCTTTTGATGATGGGCGTATTCTAAGATTCTTGATCATGATCAATTTTCTTTCATCGTGGATGAGGTCCTATACTAGGTATGCTCCTTCTACATGAATATCTTGATCTATAACTACCATGCTCCTATATTCTAGAAGATATTTCTAACCACGAATTTTATTCTCATTATAAATGCTACTTCTTCATGAGTATCTAGAATTCTATGTACTTCATGCTTCTAAATTCAAGAAGATGTTTTTAGTCATGCAATTTTATTTTATTCCTACATGCTCCTATCCTACTCAAAACCTTGAAAGAAGTGTTGGGTTGTGTTATATTCTTTCCACGTAGTTAACAGGGGATTTGAGGGGTACCCGTAACCCCACTTTATGGGGTTTTGGGCAGCGCCCCGGAAAATTTTGATTTTGGACCCTATGTTAGGTTGGGTGGACCCACCTATGGTTTTGTGCATGATTTTTGCACATGTTTTTTGGACGCAATGGTTTTTCGGTCCATGGTATTGGACGCGATGGTTTTCGGTC
>APFE031535053.1:342202-395355 GCA_000404065.3 Pinus taeda | reverse complement strand
GATGCTTCGACATGTATAAATATGTATTATAACATTGAAAGGAACATAATGAAAAATCAAGCTGGTAGTCCTGGTTTTGGGATTCAGTGGGAAAATCTCTGTGTATATGTGTTTTATGTTTATGCTCTCGCATTGTTTATTTTTCTTTGTTTTAGAATTTGTATGCAGGTAATTTCTGTATGGGGTTAAAACCTACAAGAAGACTTGAAGTAAAGAGTTTCACTTAGTCATAGTAGAGATCTGGAGGATCTTCCTTCTTTTGCTACTTCTCTTCTTCTTTCACCTCTTGAGTCATGTGAGCTTCTTCGCTCTTTCTTTTGTTGGTGTTATCCTTCTTAAGCTTATGACACTTCCTTTTGTAGTTTCCATATTCTTGGCATCCATGGCATTGGATTTTTGACATGTCTTTGTTGTTTGTTCTTCGAGAACCAAATTTGCCAAATTTTCCCTTTCTCTTGGCCATGGTAGCAAATGCTTGCTCCCATGATCCCACATCTTCCTTTGTTTTAAGTCTAGTTTCCTTTTTCTTGCAAAGAGACCACATATCACTGAGTGTGGTTGCTTCCTTCTTGGCATATATGCATCATGTGAAGTTGCCCCAATCCTCAGGTAGAGAATTGAGTACTACAGTTGTCATTTCTCTGTCAGACGTGACTTCCCCAAGCTCTTGAAGTTGATCCCTCATCTCAGAGATCTTCATGAAGTAGGGAGTTATTCCTTCCTTTGATATCTTTATCTTGTGCAATTTATTTCTTAGAGATATCACTTCTCTGACTGTGGATACCTAGAATAGCTCTACTAGCTTATTATAAATTTCTTTTGATGTTTCAAATTTGGAGACATAAGGAATGAGAGAGCTTTTGATTGATTCTGTTAGAATCCTTTCAGCTCTTGTCTCATCCTTATTGTACTTGGCTAAGGCTTGGGTTTGTTCCTTAGCAGGGATAGTGATACTCCCTTTGACATGTTCTAGAAGTTCATTCTCTTTTAGAAGTAAACCAGTTCTCTTCTTCCATGCAAGAAAGTTATTGGTACCTACCAATTTGTTGCTTTCCTTGCAAAAAGCTATTGATGTATATTCAGAAGGGGACATATACTTACTTGATAGATTTTAGATGTAGTGGATTTGATTTATCTTTCAAGACTTGATGGCTTGCCTTCCTAGGATCTTGATGTTCTTCAAGTTGCCTTCTCCAAGTGGACTTGCTTAGTGATGAGATTTACTTCGTAACTTGTAGATGGTGTAGGTCCCCCTTTGATCTTCTCTTCTTTGTAGGTGCCTTTGTATAAGGCACTTCTTCTTGATATGTAGTTTTCCTTGATGAATGATAGATGGTAGGCCTTCTTTTCCTTGAGTAGATTTGGCTTGATGTTTCAACCTTATAGATGCCTTTAGGCTTGATGAGTGTTCTTGAATTTCCCTTTCGTTGATGTGTCACCTTAGCTCCAATACCATGTTGAAGAATCTAGGGAAATTAGGTGTAGTGTGATTATTCTTGACTTGAAAACAATTTGTGAAGCACTTTTAGAATTATCTAAGCTTGATCTTCTTCTTATTATCAGTGTGTGTGTTTCATCAAACTGCTACCAAAAACATAAAGACAAGAACACAAATGTTGGTTATCTACTAGGGCCAAAACCTCTATTCTCTTGAGACGAAAACCCTTCGCCAAGTTTCTCTTATTGAAGCTTCTTTCTTGATCAATGCCAAACCCTAGACCCTTGACTAGAATATTCTCCAAGCACAAGTCAAGTCCTTCTTTTCTCTACAATGTGTTTCCCTGGCACTTCGTTCACCTCCTTTCGACACTTCGTTCCCTAGCACTTTGTTCTTCCTCAGTGTGACAACACCGCAACCCTAATTCTCGCAAGTGAGAGAGGTACCCTATAGAATTAGGGTCCTCTTACCTTCAATAGAGAGAGAGTCTTCTTCGCTTGCTTTAAGAGGCCTTGTAGGCCTAATTCCTAACCCAAACAATGATGAACATATGACTGTGACCTTATTGTTGATATAACCATAGGTTGTCCTATATTTTCTCATACGTGTGACTGTATTAACCCAAGAAAACAATCCTTTCCACTTCGGCTTTTCTCCTCCTTCCTTTGCTTCCCTAGAAGACCTCTTCTTCATCCTTTGTTACACTTTTTCTAGCCTCTTATCTTTGCAAATTTCAGAGCTGCTTGGTTGACATTGTAATGGAGTGGACAACCTATATTTATAGAGGATTGTCCCTCCTTTTAGGCCCACATGTAGACTATTTTCAGGTCGACTTGTTATGCTTACTTCAGATGGTTTCTTTGGTGGTGTCACATGCTTGAAGGAGACTCTTTGATGGTGCCTTTTCATAGGAGAGGACTTGAATTTGCATGGAGTTTACTTTCTTGACTCTTATACACAATGTAACATACCCTTGAGGTCTTTAACATAATTCCTTTGACCTTTTGATTTACCTATAGCACTTTAACATTTGTTAGACCTGCTTCAGTGAACAAGAACTCATTGACATATAATATAAAAATAATATTTCCTTTTCTTGAATAAATAAAAATATCAAAAGTGCATTTATGAAGACCGAACCTAGTTACATTTCCTTCAACACTTGGCACTAACTCAATAGAAAAGCATACTTCTTTGTGAAGTGGAAACTCTAAAATCTCTTCGGGAAACACATCCTGAAACAGCTGTAGAACTGGGTACCGGCTCAAAACATCTACATCCTCAACTTCCTTACCTTTGTCACTAGAAATGTGCACTATGAATAACACACACCCTTTTCTGCGACTAAGTTTTGCGTGCACAAATTTCATCATCCCAACTGATGCAACTTTCTTCTTTCCCTGTAAGACTCTTAGTTTCCCATTGTCATCCACACACTCAATGGATTTGTCATAACAACCCCCCTTGATCCTATGAAGGTACAACCAATCCATGCCCAACATCATATTGTATGATCCCAATGATAATACATTAAAATGTGTTGTGATATGTGTACCATTCAAATCAAATGCACAAGATATTACCCAATGATGAACTCACTTCTTTGTACCTGTAGCCAACTACACTAACCAAGATTCTACATGCACTTCTTTATTCAAATCACACTTATCCACCAAGTTAGGACTAACATAACTATAATTAGATCTAGGGCCAATCAAAATAGAACTAACTTGATCACAAAGCTTACCCTCCATCTCAATGATATATGCCTAATGGTCTTCCTGTTTGTTATCCAATGTTGCATAGATACAAGGAACACTCGGACCAACATCCCAACAGTCTATGCCTCATGTGCACTATATATCTGAGGCCTAGCACCTTGATTATGTGGACAATATCTCTTAAGGTGATCCTTATTGCCTGTACAACACTCCAACCATCCAGTACCATCACCTCTATGTTGTTGTTGTGATCCATATCCCTATCTAGCTACGTTGAACTTCTTTTGTGGTGCCACATTTTCTTTCTCTTCTGTGTTCTGAGGCCTTGTTATTTTCAGCTGCCATTTACCTTTACCTTTGTCTTTTCCCTCCATCCTTGCTGAGATTCATTCTTATGCTTTGATTGTTCATAGAAATGCTTCAATTTCCCAATAACTTCCTCAAGTGACCGAAGCTCATCATACTCAATCTGATCTCTAAATGCTAATGGAAAACCACTAACAAATCGATGAATTTTAGCCTTCTCATCTTTAAGATACGATACAAACCTCAATAGCTCTAGGAACTTAGTCGTGTACTCTTCCTCTATCATTGATCCCATCTTTAGCTCATAGAATTCTTTGGCCTTACTATTGTAGTATCTTTTTGACAAGTATTTCTTCCTGAAAAGCCTCTTGAACTCATGGCAACTCAAGTCCTTCGTCCTGGTGTCCCTAGCCCGCTTCACATCTTCACAGTAGATGTTTGCTTTACTTCTCAGGCTAAAGATATCAATTTTGGCCTTCATATTATTTGTGTACTCATGCAACTCAAAGAACTTCTTCATCCCAAGTATCCAAGCTTGTGCATCCTCCAAATTCTTCACATCTCCATCAAATGTAGGTGCCTTTGATTTCTTAAACTCATATGTAAAGTATCCTTTATCAATCCTCCTATAATGATGATAACGATCACGATCACTGGCTGGGTGATCAGCAACACATGTCTTGCAAAGCTTGTTGGGAATGGGGAACAAGCCTCTCTCTCCTTGGTTACTTGGACAAGAATCTCCTCACTTTAGATTTAGCCTTATGGGAATGAAGAAGGCTTCTTGTAGCATGAACTTAGCAATTCTCGGACTTTGGGACTTGTAAACTATCCCTCAGAACTAGCTTGTCAAAGGCAAAAGCACAAGCTTTTATAGATAGATGGGAAGGAGTTAGGATCATCCACAATATTCATGGGATTGGCTTTATCACTAAGAAGCTTCCATGAGAAGGTGGCAAACAAATTCCCTTCTATAGAGATTCGAAGCCAAACTAAACCAACTCAACATGGATTCAATTTATGAGTGGGTTAGGAAGAACCTTCGGAAGTTTGTTTGTTAAAAACTTTACCCAACTGGGTTGGCGTGAGTGCGACTCTGAGACAGAGTGCCAGCTGGCATGCCCTCTTTGTAAAATTTTCCCCATTGGCGCGAGTGATACACAGTGAAACCGTGCCAATGGAAAAAGGGTTATTTTATGGGTATTTTTTAGAAGGTGTCTTCAAGGCATATGAAGTTCATGTCTAGGGGAATATAATGCAAGTGTTTCTAGGTCATGTCACTTCTCACAGGTCCCGAAATGAGTCCTCCAAGGTGCGGGAGAAGGGGTAACAGGGATGGTGACAAATTACTGTGTAACAATCACGATCACGATGCTTGTTAGAGCCAGAGCTAGAATAATACCTATATCCATCACCTCTCCTATCCGGAGTATCCAACATTATGCCATCTCTAACTGTGTCATCTTTATCCGACCTATGACCACCATGAGACCTACTTCGATATTCCCCATTATTTTGTCCTCCTGTCCATGGTTGATCCAGAGTGGGCCTCGTCACTAGAATTCTAACAAACTTTGAAGGGTTATATCATTAACCTTTGCTTGTTTCTCTTGTGCCTACATGATTTTGTTATTGTCTGCCTTACAAATCCTTATTTCTTCCTTTAAGCTTCTCAATGTGTCTGCCAAATCAGAAGTTCCCAACACCACGCTGCTCATCTGATTCATAGGGAGAGTCCTTGTAGTCTACCATCTTGCTAGTCATTTTGATCTCTTTCCTGCAAGGCATACTATGTCAGCTAAACCAAATCACAAAAAAAAACCTTAGAAAAATTCGAGGAGGATATCTCATATGAAAGAACAACCAATCAACATACTACATGTATAACATAATCATGACAACATACATACAGCTATAGTCCAGTCATCAATGCATGACAACACAACCATACCAATGTACAATGATAGTATGCAAGCATAAACAATATGTAGCAAATCATACACTCATGATGACACACTTTACAACAATGACATCCTCATTCACATGGTGACATCACTACAACGATAACCAACACCATGCATATGCACAAGCATATAGATCACAAGAATGGTTAACAGATGCAATTGACATGAATGCATGACCAACACACACTGCCCATCCAATTCGAGGGGTGAACCATGCCCTGATACCACTCTGTAACACCCAAGTAACTGGACAACCGAGGTAAACATGTGATGAGAGGTTACTATGATTGGATTCAACCTCCTAGGTGACTTTAAGGAAAAGGAATCGATGGAAATACATCATACAGACCTTCCACATCATCAACAAGTCTCCTAAGAACCATCCCAAACTTTCTAGCAACCAACCCCTTGGTCCCACTGAGATTTTAGACCACTTGAGCCCCAGATGATCCCATGATATGGGCTTGACAGCGTCCAGGAGGCTCTAGATGCTCTCATGACAAGGCATGGCAACGTCCAAGGACTATTTTGCTCAATGTTGTGCCAAGGTCCCTAGTATTTGAGCCACTTTTTCAAGCCTAAAGCCCAGGTCACTACCCATAATTGAATGACACCTTCAAAGCAAAAAGATAAGAAGGAAATGATGCTGCAAATGCAAATATTTGAACAAGCCCTTAATTGGACTCCTACTAGCCATGACAAGCATTTCTTCAAACATATCACAAATATGTAATCTACATGTGTAAACAACAAATTTAAGCATAGGGGTCTCATCCACAAGTCTCCTAAGAACCATCCCAACCTTTCTAGCAACTTACCCCTTGGTCCTACTGAGATCTTAGACCACTTGACCCCAGATGCTCCCATGATATGGACCTGACAACGTCCAGGAGGCTCTAGATGCTCTCATGACAAGGCATGGCAACGTCCAAGGACTATTTTGCTCAATGTTGTGCCAGGGTCCCTGGGATTTGAGCCACTTTTTCAAGCCCAAAACCCAGGTCACTACCCATAATTGAATGACACCTTCAAAACAAAAAGATAAGAAGGAAATGACGATGCAAATGCAAATACTTGAACAAGCCCTTAATTGGATCCCTACTAGCCATGACATGCATTTCTTCAAACATATCACAAATATGTAATCTACATGTGTAAACAACAAATTTAAGCATAGGGATCTCATACTTATCTGAGAATCAATAATAAGCATTGTTCCTCTATATCATTTGTTGCATTATCTTCTATTAGGTCATTATTACATTGTTCATTTATTTGCAAGTAAATACATTATAAGATCCATACATATCCATAACCAACATAATAGCAACAGAAATACCAAGGAAATCACAACCATATGATCCACATATAAACCGATATAGTACTCATAGAAATACAAGGAAAAATAACCTCATATTGATGATACAAAATCCAAACCTAGGATGGGACTACCACGTTCCACCCGAACATAGAATGGCTGAGCCAAATCTCTCTTCAGCCATTCACCCTTGTGCCGTATTCCAAGCATGAATGTGGGACTCAAACCAAAATAACCAACCAAGGCATCCCGAGGCTAAACCACCTCACCCTCATCAATGGAAACTAGGATTTACAGTAATCCATCCCAAATCACTAGGCTAACACAATGGACATGTAATAATAGGCTTTACCATGATCTCCCCTAGATCAATAGGAAAAAACAAGCATGGATGCCACCGGATTTCTCACCTACACTATGAGGAATTTTCCTGTCTCATAGTCTCTCAGGCTTTACCGCAATCCACACCAGATCACTAGGCCCTAAACCGAGACCCATTCTTTAGGATTTACCACATAGCCCAACAAGGGATTACTAGGCCCAACGGAGAGCAATCCACCTCTTGGCTTTGTTGTATATCTTGCCATTCACCGGCAAGGATTCCTAGGCCCACCGAGGAAACACAAAATCTAGCTTTACCAAACCCACAGTCTGGTTCAAGGGTTACTAGGCCATTTGTTCTATCATTCAGAGATCCACCTCACTTAGCTTCGAATCCATCTGGAAATCTAGCTCAACCAAAACATGAGAACCCCATCACACCATGACTATCCAAAAATGGAAAGACTAGGCTGAAAACACTGTCAAACATGGAAAAACCCATGCCATAACAACAAAAGGACCACATGCAGTACGCATGCCAAATCTAGCAAGGAAAACACATGCAAATCGATACTTGTAAAGAATATTGTTGTAGCTGCTTGATCATGCTCTTCCTTGCATGCTCCTTCCTTCCTCTTGCCTTCTTTTCCTTTCTTGATCCAATGCCAAAGTGCTCCAAGAAAAAGATGTGTCCAAGAGTGTGTGAGAGAGAGAATAATGAGATAGCTCCAAAACTAAACTGACAAAAGGTACCAACTGATCCTTAGAAGCCTTTTTATCAATTAGGTCTCTATTTTCTTCATTTTCCATTATTTTCCTTCAATTTCCTCCTCACTTGCAACCTGTAACCTTTCACCTTGCTTTTCTCCTAATTTCCATTATTTTCATAAATAAATGTGCCAAAAATGCCATTTTGCCTTTCCAAAGCCTTAGCCATTGCCTTTGCCAATTTCCTTAGCCATAATAAACCAAATAAATGCCCACCATGGTGTTTTGCCCAACATTCAGCTTGGAATAAGTGTCCCATCAACCATGGTTATTATTTTTGCCTTTATTAACTTTTATTACATGGAAATTTCACAATGGTTGTTACATGTTAATAAACATTCCATTGAACATGTTATTATACAAAGTGGAACATCATCCTCCCTAAGGTCACGTGCCATAAGAATGCATTAGAATTGGTTGCTCGTTCAATATGTACTTCCTCCCAATGTTTATTGCATTCATCGCCCACAAGGGAAAGTCATTATCAATAGACATGATCTCATCTCTCGTGTTTTCCGCACACAAGTATAATGCAAGAAATGACAATCCTAGAGGGCACACTTGTGAGATTACAACCCTCCCCCTTATTTGTGCAAGCCATTGATGCTCTCTCGCAAGGGTATTGTATTTTAACCCTAGAAAACAAAATGAACAAACTTATTCTTGGTGATTGGGGTGTGCCTCTAATAATCAAGCATAAGCATATGCATCATTTCAAGGGCTCAACTAGGCTACCATGATGGGTATAGGAAAACTAATTGTCATGGGAGCTTCTGTGATCATCCTTCAACACTTAAATGAAGGATAATATTCTAGGGGTTTCAAGCTTAAAACGATATTCAAAAGAATATATCACCTTATGAAAAAGGTCTCTATTCACTAAATGTTCTATTTTATGAGATCCAACAACACGAAGATGAATGAGTTAGCCAAGTAAGGTACAAATCTAGCCAAGGGGAACCCTATAGTAAATGGGATCATTAGATATTAAACATTCCATAGAATATGTTATTATGCCAAGTGGAACATCATCCTCCCTCAAGACACGTGTTGTAGGCATGCATTAGTATGGGTTACTCGTTCAATATGTACTTGCTTCTAGTGTTTACTACATTAATCCATTGCAGGTTAAAGTCATTGTCAAATGACATCATCTCATCTCTAGTGTTTTATGCACAGTGCAATTCAAGAAATGATAGTCCCAGAGGGGAACTTGTGAGAATATGATGCTCCCCTTTGTCTATGCAAGCTATTGGCGCTTTGGCCCAAGGATATGCTATTTTCACTCCAAAGAACAAAATGAACAAACTTACTCTTGGTGACTGGGGTATGCTTCTAATAATCAAGCAAAGGCATATGCATTATTTCAAGGGCTCAATTAAGTTGACATGATGGGTATAGGAAACTTGATTGTCATGGGAGATTTTATGATCATCCTTCAACACTTCATTGAAGGATCTTATCTTAAGGATCTCAATATATATATATACTATATATGTGTTATATATGTATCTATTGTATATTTATATATTTATATATATATGTATATATTTATATATTATATATATATATATATATTATATATATTTTAATCCGTAAGTTTCCATTAATATAGAAAAAATACATATTGTAGATGTTGTTGCATATGCTGTAAGGAGTCGCTGTGTACTATATACATAATAACTTGCTATGAACTGTTTCAGAAAACACCACGCAGGACGATCTGCTATAGACTGCTGTAAAATAGCCTATAATATTTCTAGTTTGTTTTGTACATAAGCCACGCAGGGCCCTTTCAAAAGATTCTTGAAGTTTCAAAAAATATTACGAGTTTTTCAAAGAATTGCATAAAACCACATAAATTGATCAAGGACGAATGTCCCTTTGGTATTGTGGATCTATATATGGCCCGTGATAACACTGATATTCATTGGTCTCTCTCTGCTTGGTTATCACCCATTCGCCTCTAGGCAATAGAGTGGCCTCCTTGGATAATTTGTCAGCATCACCGTTATGCTCCCTGTAGATATGAGTACAAGAGATATTGTTAAATTCTGCCTTGAAGATATTTACTTTGTTTAAAATGTTGCTGAGTGTGTGTATGTGACATGCAGCAATGCGATTGAACCAATTTATGATGATCTTTGAATCCTCAAATATATTTAATATGTTGCACTAGTGTCCCAAGGAGAAATGTAATAAGTGGCGCAAGGTAATGAGTTCAGTATAATTATTGGTTCCTGCTCCCAATCCCATCTTGACCTTATAGAAGTGTTGTTCACTGATATAAGGGATGAAACCACCTCCACAACCCTATTGGTTTGCAGCTCCATCAAAGAATGCCCATGGAGTATTTTTATCTATTCAGGGAGGTGGATGTGTACGACGCTCTCTAGGAGGCGGAGGGTCAGGTAGTTCCTTGTAGGCAGAGATAATGCCTGCCTCAATGTGAGGCCAATGTGCCGGTTTGTTATCAAAAATGAGGCAGTTCCGAGCCTTCCATATATACCAACTGACAAGCAAGGGAAGGTTCTGAAGGTTTGATCCCTTGTGTCTATTGGTCCATTCCTCCCATGCACTACCCAGATCAATTCCTTCCCATTTCCCTGTGAAACGGATAGTAGAAGATAAGGCATTCCAAAGGGATATTATGACATTACATCGCAAAAATAGGTGGTCTGTCCATTCAGATTCACATTTGCACATACTGCACCAGGTAGGCCCATAAAATGCTCTGCGAGTTAAATGTTCCCCCGTGGGAACCTTGTCTCTCAGAATGCGCTAGAAGAATAATTTGGTTCGTGGTGGGGCTGTAAGTTTCCAAATGTTTCTCCACCAGTTTATAATCCTATCTGGTCTCTTATGAATATTTAAAGAAATGTATCCAAATTTTGGAGAATATATGCCATTCTCGGCCAGGCATCATACTAATTCATAAGGTCCCTCCTTGATCCTTATATGAGATTCGGATAGCGCTGATATATACTCATGCCATTCCAAGTGCCATCTAGGAGGTAGGCCAAGTAGGCGAGCCGATTTCCACTCTTGTGAAAAAATCCCTATATTCTGTTGATCAGCAATATGTGAGAAAACCCTGATCTCGTGGGAGTGGAGATGCACGATGAGGTCTTGTGAGAGAAGGTGCCTTCCTTCGCTTCCAATCCACGGGTCCATTCCAATTCGAGCCAGGGAGCCATCGTTTATCCTCCACACCAGATTGTATCTTATAAGGGGCAGGGAGTGTATCAATGCCTTCCATACTGTTGAGATGCCTATCCTCGGCAAACTAGGCATTTTGACCCAATCCATCAAATGTTGTGGCCAAATGTATTGGTGGTAAGAGATATGAGTCCAAAGATTCTGACCAGTTAATAGGGTCCAGCCCATTTTAACAGCAAGGGCCTGTGCAAAAAGGGGAAGATCTTTTAGTCCCTAGCCCCCCCATTTGTTTGGCTTCGCAATATTTTGCCAACTGATCCAGGCAAATACTTTTTTGTCTTGATTCCCAGCCCAAAGGTACCTGTTGGACAGTTGCTACAAGCGAGATAGGATATTCCTAGGTATCCATGCAAGAGCCATCCAGAAAACTGGGGTAGCTTCCAGGACAAATTTGATAAGTACCAACCTTCCTGCCCTGGATAGGTATCTATGACTCCAATAGGACAATCTTTTCTCCAATTTAGAGACAAGCCACACCCAATATGCTATCCTCTGGCTGGTGGGTTTTATCCAAAAACCTAGATATTTGAGTCCTTTGTCCATTGAGTGGATACAATATGGGAAAACCTGATGAGCATAATGTGATTCTTCGACAAAAGTACAAGCAAAAGTGATAGTAGATTTGGATTGGTTGACAAGCATCCCAGAGGTTGATGAGAAAAGGAGAAGGATCCTGGAGAAAGTAAGAGAATCCTGAATGCTACCATCCATCAGGATAAGCACGTCGTCCACAAAAAGAAGATGGGTAAGAAAGCAGTCGTCTGAGATCTTGAGGCCACATAGGTCTCTTTCCCTCTTGGCTGATGCAATTAAATGACTAAGACCTTCCATGATGATCAGAAAGAGGAGGGGAGATAAGGGACAACCTTGCCTAAGCCCTCTTTCAGAATGGAAGAAATGGGAAGCTGAGCCATTTATGAGAACACTAAAAGTGGGGATGGTAATGTAGGCCATGATCCACGTAATGAAATTTTGAGGGAAACCCAGATGGATGAGTAGCATCTTGATGTAGAGCCAACTTACCTGGTCGAAAGCTTTCGACAGGTCAATCTTGAGAATGATACTTTTGAGGTGTCTGGACCAAATAGAATTAAAAGCTTCTTGGGCCGATCCTATGGCTTCATGAATCTGTTTGGCTTCAAGGAAGGCAAATTGTTGAGGACCCATATGCTGGGAGAGGATAGGTCTAAGACGATTGGCAATAATCTTAGAAATGATCTTGTAAACAATTGCACAAAGATATAGGTCTGTAATCATCAAACGAGGAAGGCGAATCAGACTTAGGGATGAGAGCAATAAAAGTCGTGTTGATAGCATGATACAGGGATCTAGTAGCTCTACTCTCCTCCACCACTTTTAGAAGGTTTGACCCGAATATCTCGTAGAAGGCAAGATAGAACTCAATAGTCCAACCATCCAGACCTGGACTCTTATCCTTTTTGAACCATTTTAACGTGCCTTCCAGTTCCCTAGAGGATACCGATGCAAAAAGCTCCTCTGCATCTTCCTCATTGACGAATCTAGGAAAGTGACCTGCCACATTTATAATATCAGCCAAGTTTGCAACTGGAGGACTCTTGTAGAGATTCCTGAAGTGTGAAGTACCTAGGTGAGAGAGCTTGTTGAAAGAGTCAGCTAGTCCTCCCTCAGGCAGAGGGAGATTCCATATAGTATTGGCAACCCTACAACCCTTTGCATAATTTTGGAAGAACCTAGAGTTGTCATCCCTAGCTTTTAGCCAAATGGCTCGACTCCTCAGTCTTTGGGATTCCTCCCTTGCTTTGAGAATATGGGCCTTATGGTTTTCCAGCTTGATCAAGCATGCCTTGCCTTCCATTGTGATAAACCCCAGACTTCTTTCATCTAATAAGGAGTTCATTTCAGATTCAATGTGAGAAAGTTGTGCATTTTCCGAAATAAGCTTTTCCTTTGCCCAATTGATGGAGAGATGTTTGAGTTTGGAAAGGTTATTGCAGAAACCCTTTGCCAATGATTCCTCACTATTAATAGGATTGGCTGACCAAAAGTCAGAGACCAATTTTATATAATCAGGATCCTTTAACCAAACGTGGTTAAATTTAAAGGGGGCTTTCGGCTTTTGGTGAGGTCCATGGATTTCTAGATATATAGGGGAATGATCTGAGATACCCCCTAAGCCAACCCATTGTTTGTAATGATGCAGTCGTTGTATAAGTCGACCCTTCATTAAAAATATGTCTAGTCTTCGAGCCAAAGCTGCTTCACCCACTCTTCTATTTCCCCAAGTGGGAAGTGGTTTGTGCATAGGGTCATCTACAAAATTGGTTTGTTCCAAAAGGTCAGTCATGTGCCCTGTGATAGCATCAATCTGGGTTGAATATCCCTAGGATTCATTGAAACCTAGGGAGAAGTTTAGGTCCCCTCTGATGATAATGTGATCCGAAGCCATAATCGAGAGATTTAGGAAATGGTGCCAGAACTGTTCTCTCTGATGACAGGGTCCATAGACATTCACGATCCTAATATTTTCGTTGAGATCCATGGAGAAAATGTTGATGCCTATGAATCCTGATCCCCCCCATGATGCATCAACCCTGATAGATCTAGGGTTATATCCTATAGCTAGACCCCCCGATCTTCCTACCGCATCAATTGCCACAAAATTCCAGCTCAGGACTAGGGATTGCAGGGAACGGGTAATGTGCTCGGCCGGACCAAGTGTTTCTTGAAGCAGAATAATGTCAATCGGATCAACCTCAACCAGTCTCCTCAAGGCTAGTTTCTTAGAGGCACTAGCCAAGCCCCTACAATTGAAGGATAAACACTTCATGGGGGAACGCTTCTCGGGGTATAATTTGCTCTAAGGACCCCATCAAGAGTGGATTGCCGACCAGAGGCTACCTCCACCCCAGCTAGCAGAATGGCTTTGGAGAGATCAGACTTTCTCCCTCTAGAGGATAGGGGACCCGAGCCCCATAGAGAGAGCCCTAATCCAGATTGGCACATCAGAATATCCTTGGAGCGGGATCTGGAATGGAGGAAATAGTGATGTGAAAGGGAGACCCCGGAGGATGTCGGAGAGATGGAGGGAGATGATGGTGAAAGCAGAGATGGGGCTGAGCAGGCAATGAGGGGGGAGCCACCATGTTACAATGTGCCAAGGAAATCTGAGCCGATGAAACTACAACAGGTGAGATATTTTCAAAAGAAGAGGAGGAAGGATTCAGAGAAATACCCGAGACTTGTGCAGCAAAAATGACAGCCCCAAACCTGGTCATCGGCGGCGAAGAAGGTCCATGCCAAGCCATCCCTGTCTTCCGAGGGGGAGAGATTGCTGATGAGGTAGGACTCGAGGGGGGAGGGTGAGAAACCGCCAATGAGGTGACACTAGAAGGGATAGGAATTACCTTTGGAGAGTCCTCTAATTTCCGATTGAGTGGACAGTCTTTGTAGAGATGTCCCACCTTGTGACACCGCCTGCAACGAAACGGAACCCCTTCATAATCCAATATTTGGATCCTGCTGAACTTCCCCCATTGAAGAGTGATCTTTTCCTCCAATCCCTCACGAGTGTCCAAATGGACCAGAACGCGGGCTAGGGTTCGATTCTTCGATTCAATAAAAGTGTGGTCGTGATCCAGATATGTTCCTAGGGCATTTCCAATGCTGATAAAAACTTCTTCGCACCAATACTGTAAGGGGAGCCCTGGCAATCAAACCCAGAGTTGTCTAGCCCCAATTTGTTCTCGTTCTGGATCAAACAAAGGGCTCCACTACTTAAGAAGGACCGGAGCCATCTCGATGTGCTAGTACCTGGCAAGTACCAGATCAGTGTAAACCTCCTTTGCGAAGTGTAGGGAGAACCATCCTCGGGGCAGGACATGGACTTCTAGCAATTCCTTCAGCAAAGCACCCGAAATCTCCTTTACCCATTGTGTCAGCCTGTTGGTCGAGTATGCTTGGCCACACACGTGTCCAACTAGAACAATACACGCCATGACAGCAGCTTCCCCTATGGCCGACGTTTCGCCAAATCTGATCGTGATATCCTTAGAAGTCGCCTTAATGCACTTTGCCTTCCTTTTGCAGTGCGGGGAGCTGAAGGGTGATCCACTAAAGGGTTTGGGACTCCTTCTGTGGAGATATGTTTTGCAGGCTTTACTTTCACCATAGGAGTTTCAAAGCAGCCTGACGGCCGAGGGCCCGAGGCCGATGGGATTGTCGCAGCAAATACGGGGATGGTCATCAGGGGTGCAGAGAGGATAGTAGAGAGAGGCAGATGGGGGTCAAAGGATGGCGAGGGATGCGTATATGCCGATAGAAAATGCAGAGTGCTCGGTGAAAGAGGTGGAGCTTTAAGTCTAGGAGAGTCGACGAGAAGTGGCTCAGAGAGGGATGGCGCAGAGTAATACCCTGGTAAGGTGACAACAAGCGAAACCGATGGATGAGCCGGATCAGAAAACGAGAGAGAGTCAGCAGCCGACAAAGAGAAACTGTGGTTCCCGAAAATAACCCGATCCGGAAAGGGTTCCTCGGTATAATCCACTTCTTCCACCTCCATATTATCCCCCATTTCCAGCTAGCAGTCGGTGGTCGAAAGCGACGGGTGTGAAGATGGTAACGACGACGGTGAGCAGCGACGGTACATGCTATAGTCTTCAGTAATTGCAGTAAAACCCCAGGGTTTTACCCTAATCCCTCGCGGTCTACCTCCATCAGAGCCCAAGACCCCGGTTCTCAAATGTCTCTCCCTTAGGGATCTCAAACTTAAAACAATCTTCAAAAGATATATCACCTTACTAAAAATGTCTCTATTCACACAATGTTACAAGTTATGAGATACAACATCATGAAGGCGAATAAGCAAGGTACAAATATAACCAAGGGGAACCTTAGCGCAAATGGTATCATTAGTCAATTAAACATTCAACAAAATATGTTATTATGCCAAGTGGAACATTGTCCTCCCTTAGGATGCATGACATAGGAATGCATTAGTATGGGTTGCTCATTCAATATATACTTGCTCCCGACTTTTATGATATTCATTGCTTGCAGGGGAAAGTCATTGTCAATAGACATGCTCTTGTCTCTGGTGTTTTCCACTCACAATTCAATGCATGAAATGACAATCCCAGTTGGCACACTTATGAGATTACAATACTCCCCCTTGTTTATGCAAGCTACCGATGCTCTTGCCTAAGGGCAATCCATTAAAATGCTCTTAATTTGGCTCCCTTGGCATGGAATGATGTGAAGTTGAGGTTTATGGTAGTTTTGATGATTACACAAGGGAGTCAAGATGGAATTATAGTGGGGACACGAGGTCTATGGAGTTTGTGCAATTGTGTATTACTTCCAGTTTGGTTTATTGAAGTTGATAAACATTATTTGAAGTGTGAGAGGCCTCTTCCAATCTGTAATGTTGAGTCCCTTTGGAGAGATTATATCCCATTGGGAGTTATTTACGTCTTTGTTGGACTATGGATGCTTTGCGGGGTATCTTAGTGCGGATGGTGCTTGCCACAAAAGCTTATCACAATCTTATGGTAAACACATGAACTCTTCAATGTTGGTGTTAACTTGATTGAACTAAAATGAAGCTATAAAAGAAATGCTTACAACAATGGCTTCAATAATTCTTAACAAATAAAATAGGTACATGATAAAAATGATTCAAAATGGCTTATGTTTTGGCAAAATTTTAGGTAGAAAATATGACCAAAATTTCAATAATAACGTCGTAGCTCAAAGTTCCAAGAGAATCCTTCTTCCATACCTCAAGAATTCTGAGGCTATCTCAAGTGACTTAAAGCATCCTAAAATATCTTTTGATATTTATGGATTTTTTGCTTTGTCAAATTATGATCAAGATAATTTTTTCCATTTTTTTTAAGGAACAATTATGTATAGCATTAAAAAAACATGGTTTGAAGACCAAGACCATGTATATCATAGTCAAAAAATTATTCTTCTATTGTCCAAAAGCTCCATAGAGAATTGATACAATTAACCCTCGAGCTACAAATTACTAACCTAAAGTGGTTTTCTCCATATGTTCTCCAAAAATCACCTACAAACACTACATAGAGAATTGATACAATTAACCCTCGAGCTACAAATTACTAACCTAAAGTGGGTTTTTCCATATGTTCTCCAAAAGACACCTACAAACATTACATATTTGCAAACCATAACAAAAACTATTAACTGGGTGAAACACTACATATCCTTCATAACAGAAGCAACCCCGAGCTTCATTTTCTTTCGACATGGGCTGAGAAGACATGGCTTCTTGATCGTTGATGAGGTCAAGGCTACTCTCCTCTTGCTGTTCAGAATTCCTGTGCTGCTCCATGTTATCCTTGACTACTCCAACACGAACCACATTGGCATTACCGTCCTTGACTTGTGCCGAATATAACATGCAAAATTCTAACACTTCGTTAGCCAACTAAAGGCAGTCCATGTTGACCTCTAGTATTCCCATTCTTTTATTTAGGAGTTCAATATGAACCCTTTGATTCAATCAAGATCATCTCTGCGTGCCTTGAAAGCAATGTGATGCGAAATTCCAGAGAACCTGCCAATTTTGTGAGCATGATGTCGAGATCCTCCTCTGCATTTCCATAATCTCGCTCCAAACCTATTGACAAACTTGACAAAATAAGGCTCAAATTACTGATTCTAGGTTTCCATACTCACCCTCACAATCTATATATATTGTCGAGCCTAGTTTCCTTGATTTGAAGCCACTACATTCACCATTAATGTCGTCTCACGCCACAAATACCAATCGTTTAGAGGCTATAATGGAAAGATTGAAATTAGAGGCTAATTCCAATATGGGCATGGAGAACACACATGCAAAATGTGTCTCTTATGCAAAGAATTAGTACCTCACACGTTTGAAAGGCTTTATTAACCGCATCTTCCCTTCATCTATTTTTTTTCCCAGTGCAACTTGACAATCGCTGCCCAGGTGGCCACGTAAGCACATCTCTCCATGATAGCCAAATGCCGCCACAATACTGCAGATATTAATGAGGTTTCAAAATAATGTGGCGTTGATTCATATGATAAGACCCAAGTCCTTATTCCATTTTTATTCGCATGAATGTCAGAGGCAAAAGAAATTTAATTCAGTTCTTCAAGGTATTGCTTTTGTAAGCAAACCCCCTTCGTCAATCTTTAACAAACCTTGTTCTAAAAGTGCTCCTTGGTTAGCCAATGAATCTACCACTGTGTTAAGGTTTCTCTCAACAAAGAAGAATTCAACTAGATCAAATTTATTCAATACTAGTTTAATTGGTTGCAAAATAAAAGTTGAGATATGCTCATCTTTTTCTTTAATTTTGTTCACTTGCTAGATCACAATCTTTGAATTGTCGAAAAACATCAAATTGACAAAGTCCCCTAGAGGAAGCCAATTCCAAGCCTTGCCATAAAGCTAAATATTTAGCTTGGTTATTTGTTGAGATCCCTAATCTTTAGGCAAATTGAATCTCCCTTTCTTTGTCAGAGCTAAAGATAACCCCTTCTACTCTTGCCTCCCCATTTTCCGAACTTTTTTTGAATAAACATATAATATCTATTACATAATTTGGATTTTTTAATTTGATTATATATATTTTTAGTCAAATTACATTTTATTATTATCATTGAAATTGCAATTTTATATGTATAAATGAATTCAACACTCTCAAAAATCCCAAATACATCCTAATTACAAAATCTAAATTATTAATATTTGTTGTTGTTGTTTTTCTATGTGCTTTATGGTCTTTGGAGATTGGCGACCGTTATGTCCACAAAATAATTGTACTAGATGTATCTACCAGAAAGTATCACTTCCTACCTTCTTACCAGTTCAACGAGGACCCTGACTCTGAGAATGTTGAGAGAATAGAACTTGTAACCTCTCAATAACATAAGTGCTTTAACAATGAGAACTTAAACTAGCTCATCCAACACAATGAGAACTTGGCCGGCTCAACAAAAACGACTATGAGGGTGTCCAGAAAATTAAACTTGTAACCTCTCAATAACAAAAATGCTTTAACAATGAAAACTTAAACGACCTAAATTATTAATACTCATCACCATTCTTAAATAAAAATATTAAAAAAATTATAATCACCGTAGAAACACGTTATTTTCTCAATAAAACCATTTTAAAACCAGCTTCCTTCATTTAAACCTAAGTTACCGGAAACGGCTCCCTACAGGGCAAAAACGTCGTTTTCCGTTTTTGATACGTTTCAACACCAGAAACGGCAAAAAAACGGCTGAAATACGTTTTTTGTGGATGCCAAAACGTTTCGGGTTTTTCAAAGCCGTTTTCCAGGCGTATTCATTGGAAAACCCTCCCGTTAAACAAAAAATTGATACGTTTCAGCTTTTTTTGATATGTATTGAACAAATCTGAAAATGTTTTAAGAAATCGTAAAACGTTTAAAAAAAAATCAAAACATTTCGCCCCTGAGCCGCCGGGAACATATTTTATGGGTTATCGTTTACTTTTCAACTTTACGGGTTATGTGATATATTCATTCTACCCAAGTTTAAACCCTAAACGACAATCGCTGCCGCTGAGTTCGCTGTCGCCGGAGTGCTGCCGCCGTTGAGTTCGTTGGATCAATCATCACTGTTCAGTGTTAGGCTTTCAAAGTTTCAAGTTTCATATTCTATTCAGTGTGAGGCTTTCAAGTTTCACCGGACGACAGAGATTATTTGTTGTTGTTACAGTGTTACAGTTTTACAGTTTACTTCATATCACGAGGGTGAGCCTGTGAGGTTAATTAAGCCTATTTGAAACCCAAACAATGATATATGTGAGTCTTGAAAGTTGAGACTGTTATAACTTATAATTTATTATGTGTCATAGACTACTGTTGTGACCGCAGAGATGGCTCTGTAACATGAAGCGGGCACTGTGTATGAAAAAGGATGGTGTAACGTGTTACGTGTATCATCTTATAGTGCAATGTCCACCAGACTCTCGAATCTTCTTTTCAAACTGATTATGCCTTGCTGTCCCTTTCCTTGCTACAAACTTCATTATTTTCAAAGTCATTTTTCATTGTGTCAAATCCATTTACATGTTCACAGTTCCAACATACTTCAGATATGTTTCCGGTAGGGAGCCGTTTCAGATAGTAGAAATGGTGGTGGTCTGTCGCAACTGCTGAAAACTTGAAAAGTTTCCATCTCTCTCCTAGACATATCAAATGACAAATGCAAAAGCCGGTGCATGGCAACAGGGAGCCTCTCTTGTTCTGGAAGAGAAGATCCCTGTAAAATAAATCTCTTTTGGGAGTCATCGACATTTCTCAATGATTTATAATCAACATATTTATGATGGATAAGCTCTTTCTCAAGAACATTTTTCAGTCCCTTGCATTTGCACACCTTATAAATTCTAACCAAAGCTTCCATCATTATAGCCTGCAAGCTTAATTTTGGATGTCAGGTCTTTGAAAATTTAATAAATTGTCACTAATCTAATGTTGGGGTCACATTAGGCTGCTTAGGATGACTTGAGCAACTTAGCTAAACGAAACCCTCTAGTTTTACAAATGGTGAGAACTTTCCTTCCATCTATTACTATAGATCATGCATCAAAAGCTGCCATTATAAGCCCCTCCAATTAAACTCTATTAAAGCCATGCAAACTGATGTCTTTAACTACAAATGATCTACTATCTGAATGTCAGACATAAAAGAGATAAAAGGTCATTCCAAACAGATGAAAAGGTAGAAACTGATCCGTAATATTTTCCATTGTGTCCTGCAAACCCCAACTACTATTTCTTGCCTAAACAATAATCCCATGAGCATCTCCAAAGCTTTCAATAATTCCAACTATTAGAAATTATATATAAGTGTACACTTTGAAGTATATCCAGTGTTTTCCATCATTCCACGTTGATAGTAGCATAATCTGGATAGAGACAAATGTTCATAATAACATTGAAACATCGGAATAGTAAATCTTAGTTTAAGTGCAGTGCATAGTGTTCATATTTTACTTGTGTTGCACACGACAAAAACTAGTGGAAACTATCTCAATTTGTAATACATGCATATACTTATTTAAGAAAATGAATAAAATGATTAATGTACAAACCATAGAAGAAAACAATACCTAACAATTAAAAGATTATGCTAGGCTCTGCAATTGGCAGAAAGTTGGTTAGTTGCCACAGCCATAGCCTTGTTGCTCGGTTATTGATAAAACTGCAGAAACAACCTTGACTACATTGACTCTGAAAGTAGACTTTACATGAATCCAAATTTTACCACTTCCCACCTGAAAGGAGCCGTCACAAAGAGAACTTCTGGTGGTCCCTTCAGAAGAAGGGTCACACAAACACAGACAGTTGCAATAGCCATCATAGAAAGCATTGCAGGCCTGTATATAAGCCTTAAGGGTTCTTGATCTGTATTTTCTTAGTTGTTGCTGCTCACAGAGTTTGAAATGAGATGGCAAAGGCTTTATCTTACCTTGGTTTGAGCGGAGACCACCAGGCCATCTAATCTTCTGACACAACTCCGTGTCAGCTTTATTTCCTTGTATATTACCTTCACCTATTTTCTCTGCCTGTGAAGTTGAAGTTGCCATGAATGATCATCCTTTGAGAAATTGAAATTGCAAAACTGCGTTGAACAGACTTAGAAATTGCAAACTGTTTATTGCATATATATATTATTTATTAAATGATGATATAATTTTATTATTTTATTAACATCCAGAAATGACCAAATAATTTTTTTTAAATACATATCTGAATTTTGAACACTGATATTTGTCAATTTTCTTTTTTCAGTTTCATTTACATCATCATCATTCATGGAAACTTCAAGTTCAGCCATTCATGAGGCAGAGGAAGTTGCACAGGAAACTGAATCAACCAAGAAAATTGATCCAAAGTCACCACTTTGGAAATATGTAACTACTGTTGGGAAGATCCAAGGAGGTGGATCATTGGCATGGGTTTGTAGTGAATGTCAAAAGGAGTTTAAGGGGTCATACACATAGGTTAAAGCACATTTGCTTGGGCTAAAAAACAATGGCATTCGCATATGTAGTGGCCCACCTAAAGAGAATGGGAAAGATGGAAATGGTTTAAGCAAGGTAAAAATTGCAAAATATCAGAGAGAACAAGAGGAGGTAGATGCTAAAGCAAATGAAGCAAATCCTCCCTCCCATTTAAAACACCCAACAAGGTTGGGATCTTCATCAAAGCCTCCACTTTATTCTCATGGAGTTGTTGGGTCAAAGCGGTCAAATTTGGGACTGCTTGAGAAGAGTTTTAATAATGATGCTCGAGAGATAGCAGATGCAGCTGTAGCTCAATGCATTTATGCAAATGGCCTTCCCTTTAACCTTGTGCGATCTCCTTACTGGGCAAAGATGGTAAAATGTTTGAATGAATCCCCAAGAGGGTACAAGAGCCTTGGATATGAGAAGATACGCACCACATTGTTGAGTGCTCAAAAGTTAGATTTGGAGGCTAAATTAGCCCCCATTCGTGATTCATGGCTCATTTCAGGGGTGTCCATCATTTCTGATGGATGGAAAGATCAAAGAAATAGGCCTTTGATCAATGTAATTGCTCAGAGCCCACATGGGGCAATGTTTTTGAAGGCAGTGGATTGTGAGGGGCAGATGAAAGATTCTCAATTCATTGCTGACATCTTGATTGAAGCAATTGAATTGGTGGGACCTGAAAATGTTGTCCAGGTAATAACTGACAATGCAACAGTGTGTAGAGCAGCAGGCCTAATTGTTGAAGGCAAATATCAACACATTTTTTGGACCCCTTGTGCTGTGTATTCATTGAACCTCATGTTGAGCAAGTTGGGGAAACAAATTGAGTGGATTCGAAAAATATTTGAAGAGGCAAAATAAATTCAAGCCTTTATCACAAACCACCACATATCCCAAGGCATCTACAGGGAATTTGCTAAGTTGGAGCTCCTTAAGGTACCTATACTTTAAAGTTTAAAGTTTAAAGTTTATTAGATATTTCATAAATTCTAATTTTTGACTCCAAATTCAAATATCTAAATTGGATTCTCAAATGCCATGATTCGTGAATCATAATAAGTTATTCAATCAAATTATGATTTTTCAAATTGATTGAAATTTGAAACATTGGCAATTTGACACTTGCAGGATGTTGAGACTTGATTTGCTTCTTACATCATAGTCTTAACAAGGCTCATGCAGGTGAAAGACGCATTACAATCAATGGTATGCAGTTCCCTTTGGAATCAATGGAGGCAATCCCAATCTGATAGAGCACAAGCAATGAAACGGTTGGTTGTTGATGATGAATGGTGGGATAAGGTGGAGTACCTCTTGGCATTTACTAAGCCAATTATGGATTTGCTCCGTATGTTTGACACAGATATGCCTAATATGGGAGATGTGTATGAGGGCATTGATTCCATGATAGAGAAAATAAGGTTGGTTATAAATGCCAAGGAGAATAACCCAGATGAAATCTTTTACAGAGAAGTAAAAGATATATTGACCAAAAGGTGGAACAAGATGACCACCCCATTGCACCTTTTAGCCTATGCACTGAATCCAAAATATTATGCTGCAGAGTTGCTATGTGATCCAGAAAGAAGCGCACCAAACAAAGACCCAGAAGTCGCAGAAGGATTTAAAAATGCTTTTAGAAAGCTTTTTGTAGATCCTGAAATTGGGCTTCGGATTCGTGCACAATTTTCTCATTTTGCGGGATCAGAGGGTTGGGGTTGTGATATTGAGTGTATGCGGGACAAGAGCAGATTAAGTCCAATTGAGTGGTGGAACTTCTATGGTGGGGCACTTCCACATATCCAAAAATTGACCATCAAGGTCTTGTCACAGGTTGCTAGTTCTTCTTCAGCAGAAAGGAACTGGAGTACATATGGCTTCATCCATTCCGTGAAGCGAAACAGATTGGGCTCTAAGAAGGCTGAGGAGCTAGTGTACATACATTCAAACCTTTGCCTTCTGTCACACAAGAGAGATGAATACAAATTTGGGCCCACCAAATTATGGGACGTGGAACCAGAGTTGCCTGACTTGGATATGACATTGAATGCCATATCTCACATGAGTTTGTTTGATTCGGAGCCATCACTGGGAATAGGTGCATCTTCAAGTGGACATGGCAGCAATGTTCACACTCACAGTGCCACTTCTAGTCCTAGAGAGGATGTGGAAGTGGAACATTATAGTGGCATGAATGAAGACATATTTGATGATATGTAAATGTAATTTATGATGGTGTTTTAACTTTTAAACTTTTGGACAACCATATGAATTATGAGTAATGATAGTAGACTGCGAGTGATAGTTCATTTTGTACTTTCATAGTACGTAGTAATTAGTATGCATTATTAGTTTTGGACCTTGGTAATGATGGTGTTTGTGTAACTTGTCATGTTGAAAGTTTGAAAGTTTGAAACTTGATATTAGATAACTTGATGTTTGAAATTTGAAACAAAAATTTGATGATATGTTGAAACTTGAAACTTGAATCATGAATGTTATAATAATCGTTAATGATGATGGCAATGTTGAATGTTTATGCCATATGGCATATGTTGAAAGTTGAAAGTTGAATTGATGATTATGAATCATGAATCATGATAGATCATAGATGATAACTTAAATTCTGAAATATGAATGGCAATATGATTTTATTTTTTATTTTTAATATATATATATATATAATATGCCGTTTCCTGCCATATCATATCCAGATTTTTTGAAAATTTGCCGTATCCGTTTCAAAGCTCGTTACTGTATTCTGTTCCCTGGTAACTTAGATTTAAACACGGCTCTTGAATTTTCACAAATCGTTCACCGCCTCCAAACCGCCCCCACCTTTAAACCTATTTCGAATAGAGATGCTCGTTGATAGTTAATTTTGTTTGTGTTTTAAAAATTGCGGGCAAACTGTTTAAGAACATGGAATTTTCACAAACCGTTCACCGCCTCCAAATCGCCCCCACCTTTAAACCTATTTCGAATAGAGATGCTCGTTGATCGTTAATTTTGTTTATGTGTTTTAAAAAATTGCGGGCAAACTGTTTAAGAACATGGAAATAGACATTTTCTATCTAGATTAGTTCCACTCGATCTCGGTCTCACCATGACGTATTACAATAAAAAAAAAATTAAAAAACAAACAAAAATCCCTTGAAAAATGCCTAAGCACGAGACCCTTTTTTCTAACTTAACACCATATGCACGTGTAAATTTTAAATTATTGAAATATAATAATGAAAATATGCACTTTTCATTACTTCGAGTGTTACCATTAATAACAATACTCACATATTCATGCCTAATTTTAAATTATTGGAATATAATAATGAAAATATGCACTTTTCTTCACTGTCCAGTTTTAAAATGATTTAAATACAATTAATGACAACTCACATATTCATGCGTGCTTCAACTCACATATTCATGCCTTCTTCATCTGAGAGACCTTGAAGTTTGAAAAAAGATATGTAATTAATGATCAAATTTGTTTTCATAGGACGCTACATACTAAAAGTAATTTTCTGAGCGAATGGGAAAATCGAACTCAGAGGAAAATAGAAAAAGAGAAAGTGTTAAAGAATAAAATAAGCGAGCGATGATCCTCGTTTCTCAATTATTTTGACTGTAGAATACGAATCTTGGTCCTTTTAGCGTGAAATTTATTCGTGCATTTTTCTCATTACAAAATGAGAGCTCACCCTGTATTATGGGCACAATATTAGCACTCTGTTACCTATTTTTGTTGTTGGCTCCAACAGGCAACAGAGAGACAGCTTTGAACTCTGCCCGGAAACGGGCAAATCGATCGAGTGTTTTCTTGAAGGTTCTGTTACTAGTAATAGGCACTCTCTAGTAATAGGCACAGAAGAGAAGGACCATACAGGATCAAACTGTTTGGTTTTTGTTTTCAAAGCTGCCCAATTCCATTCTCCAAGAACCCAATTAGTTTTTCAAGGTACCCACCTCATCAATTTTCCTTTTAAGTTATCTCTAGACTGACTACAATGCATGGAGATAACCTGGTTTGATGTCGGAAAAACATTTTTTCTGTGCGCCTGGTTTGTTTTATTGTACTTTACTACATTATGTGTTTGTCTGCAATCTATAAACAGCAAGTTGTCTGGTGTTTTACGGTATAGTTAGTCTTCTTTTAGCTGTTCTGTAAGCTGGTAGGGTTTTTGGGTTGCTGTTAACATTCAGATACACACCAGCAGCTTTGAATATAAATCAATATCATGGGTTTGCTTAACTTTGTACTATGTAGCGAGACGTCTTTTCTTTTGGAATGAGTTTCTTGTTTGGCATTTAGATCTATCGTTTCACAGGGCAGCAGATATTGCAATCCTCCTTGCATTGCATTCCTTTTATATTATTAGGACTAGCTTGTAGAGTTCCACAAATCTGGCATTAGTTTTATCAAAAGGTTGAAATGAAGAAGCGTTATTAGGAACTGGTTAACAAAGGGCATGTCGAACCAAGTACCTCTCCCTGTTACTGGAATACTGTTTAGTGCTCTAGAAGATAATCAAGATTAAGTGCTCAATACCATGTGGTAAAGGCTTGTTATATCAGTTATTGGATCAAAGTTTTCACCAATCTATAACCGAAGCCACAGTAACACAAAGTGTAGGTCAAAATAATATGATAATTGAAAGACAACCGTTGGAGCGACATGGGGTTACACAAGGGGCTTTTGATGTTTTTTCTTTTATGGTTTTATCGGCGAACGAGTAAGTGTTCTGTTAATGTACATCCGATCATAGCGATCAGTGAAAATGGGAGCCTGAAAGGTCTTTAATCTTGTTCTGGGATGCCATCTCTGATATCTAAAAATGATCAAATATTTTTTAACCACTTTCTATATAATAAACAGAAATTATGATAGGGAGGACAAAATAAACAGAGAAGCTGTAAGAAGAATGGCCTCATGATGCCTATCAGACGTATTAGTACTGAATATAATAATAACAACAGGTGGTAAATCATTCTCCGAGCAGCATTTAAGGAGCTTGTTTAAGCCTAGGTTATTCAATCAAACGGCAACATCATCAAAGGTCATCATAATAGTTGCAGAAGTCCGTCTGGGATTGAAACGTGAATAGTCTGCTCGTAGATATCCTGGGCTATCAGAGCTTTTGCTCACGGTAGCTACTCACATCTGCCAAGTACATCCAAGGTGTGATCTGAGTTTTGAATCCCTAAATTCCCTACATCTGCTCTGGTAAAATCAGCTGTAGCAGTAGCGGTGTGCACCTGCTATTGATGTATTCCTCTGTCTTTCCTTCACACCTCTCTATATAAGTATTGCCTCCATCTTTCCTCTCACATCCCATACACAAACTGATACTGCTGCTACTCTCACCTCGCATTTTCCATGCTATGGTAGCCGCCTTCCATGGCATGGGATTGCCTTGGGTGTAAATCTTCCCTCTGATTCATCCCCAGCCTTGGTCTCTCCTTTTGGGTAGTGGGTATGCTTCCTGGCAAAGTTACCAAATTCACAGTTCTATATAAAAAAAGAATGTATTGGAAGATATTTTATGATACTTTGATATGGGAGTATACTGTTGAAATGTGACAACAAATGATGTAATTATGGGTAAAATCTTATTTTTACTGCCAGTT
This sequence comes from Pinus taeda, assembly GCA_000404065.3. Lineage (NCBI taxonomy): Eukaryota > Viridiplantae > Streptophyta > Pinopsida > Pinales > Pinaceae > Pinus > Pinus taeda. The sequence goes on along the minus strand of APFE031535053.1, from coordinate 367,640 downwards.
AGTTTTGTAATGAGATTCGTAACAAATAGGAGTTATGTAACGGAAGAGAAGCCCATATTAAATTGGTGAATGCCCGAGAGGCTGCATCATGGAGAATCATCTTTGATTAATAAAGATTTCCAATCCCTTGCCCTGTGGAGGTTTCCTTGACAAATTGTCAAGGTTTTACCACAAATTTCTTGTGTTAATATGTGTGTTTCACTTTCTATTTATGCCTTTCTTGTTCAGTTATTGAATGATTGGATAACTTTGTAAACCCTACAACCTTGTTGATTTCTTGAAGTCCCCACCAAGTGTATCAGAACCTGAGGATCAGAGCTTGAGGTTAAACACACTGTGTGTTGGTTGCTTGCTGCCAGAGAGAGGGATTGTGTGTTGAAGCCCATTGTTGGAGGGAGAGGAACGAGACGCTGGAAAAAGCTGCCGCTATTACGGAAAAGGGACACTGTATTTGGAAAACCGTGCACAGAGCCACATATCGACTCACGGCCAAGACTCTGTTTGCTGTCGTGGATGAAGAGGAAGAGCCGCCAGTCAAGGGGCCGAGAGAACTGATAATTTGCCGCTGCTGGAAACAGTTGCCTGTCACATTGAGGAAGTCGAGTTTGTAAGAACTATGAATAATTTTAACAACTATTCCTTATGAACAAAATATGAAATAACAGAATATTACAACCATTGTAGAGACAGTAAAGGCTTCTAAAATTACACATCATGATCCTGTAATAAAAATTCCTCAATATATATTTAATTGACAGAACCAATGAAAGTACTTACTTGTAATCCTACGGTCGATGAAGCCTCAAACTGCTCCTGTTTCGGTTACCAAAAGACCAAAACCACCCAGCCAAACTGAGCAGAACCTTGCTACTCAGTCCAGTAAACTTCTCAGTTGAAGCAGATTGTTCCCCCGTGCCCAGAAACCTCAGAACAAGCAAGGCCCAGTTGTTCCTGATGATAAACAAACTCTCTGTGTATAAACTTTTCTCCTCCTTTCTCTGTCCCCAATCTCCAACCGTCCCTTCCTTCTTATAAGTTGCCATTTACTGACATCCTTCATCACTGTGTCAAAATATGACATGTGTTGATTTTTATAAAGAAATCTGATTTGATTTTATTTTGAATATCTTAATTTGAAATAAAATTTATTTATTTATTTTAATGATTTAATTTTTAATTTATTTAATTTATAATTTAATTAATTTATTTAAATTTATAAATTTCAAATTTACTATAAGTGGGTCATTACAGAGTTTTTTTTGAAGCCGCTAATTTTTTTTTTTAAGAACTTGGTCAGTGCCAAAGACAGAGCCATTTTTTTAAAGTCTATTTGCCTATCGGTTAAAGTCAAAAGAGAGAAAGAGAGTCTGTTGAAGTCCGCTGGAGGAACAACGTGCTGTCTGGGTTTGGTGAAACTAGAGCTGCTGTTTGTATAGACTGGGTAATTCTTTTTTAATTTTGATAGTAGAAAGCAAAAAAAAATTGTTGAATGCAATTTTTTTTTTGGTAGGGTTTGTTCGGTTGAAAAAAAGAAGAAGAAATTTTTAAGGACCAGTGAAACTAATTTTTTTTTTCAAGTAATTGGAAAAATTGGAATAGGGTTTGAAGTTTTTTGGTGAAAATTTTGGAAATTTTTTGGGGCAATTTCAAAAATGTTTTAAAGAATTGAATCAAGAAGCAGGAACATAATCATTTATTTTTTACAGAAATTGATCATTAAGAAGTAAAATTTGAAAGTAAAAATGAAACCCTAGTTGGAAGAACCCTAGGAGGAAAATCTAGCAGCATAATTTTTTAAAAACCCTATAGGAAGAAAATGGCAAAAATGACAAATGCAAAGTTTGAGGTGGAGAAGTTCATTGACAAGAACAACTTTGCTTTATGGAAACTGAAAGTTATGGAAACAAGGGTTGCACAAAGCATTAGACGGGGTGAAGAAAAAACTTGCTAGCATGACAGATTCACACTGGAAGGACTTGGATGCCTGAGCGCTCAGTACCATCAGCTTATGCCTGACAAATGAAGTTCTCTTCAACATCATTGAAGAGAGTACAACTACAGGTTTGTGGGAAAAACTGGAAAAATTGTATATGACAAAATTGTTAACCAACATAATTTGTGAAAAGACAATTGTACAGTCTTTGGATGAAGGAAGGTACAAAAGTTACAAAACATTTAAATGTTTTTAATACACTTATTTGCCAATTGTCATATATGGAAGTTAAAATTCAGGAAGAAGATAAAGCTATAACTTTGTGTTCTTTGCTCGAGTCATGGGACCACTTAGTAACTTCAATTAGTTTGAGCAATTCTGATTCTTTGAAATTTGAATCAGTTGTGGGAGCTCTGTTATCTAAAGAAGTACGGAGGAAATCAAGTATTGAAACATCTGCACTAGAAGCCATGATAGTCAGAGGCCGGTCAAAGGAAAAAGTGGAGAAAGCAAGGGGTTCTTCTTGATCAAAATCAAAGGGCAAGAATTGTAAAGCTAAATGCTGGTATTGCAACAAAATTGGACACCTCAAGAAAGACCGTTGGGAATGGAAAGAGTCCGAAAACCAGAAGAAGGAAGCAAATCAAGTTGATTCAGGTATGGTTGATGAAGTTTTATCCGCTGAAGTAGGAATAGTAGATGAAGCTTTACCTGTTTGTAATGTCTCTCAGAAGGTTGAAAATTGGCTGTTAGACTCTGGTGCTTCTCATCACATGAGTTCGCACAGAAATTGGTTTACTTCATATGAAGCTGTAAATGGTAGTTCTGTGTTTATGGGTAATAATGTGTCCTGTCAGACTGTTGGGATGGGAAATATAAAAATTAAAATGTATGATAATACAGTTAGAACATTAACTGATGTTAGACATGTACCTGAATTAAGGAAAAAGTTGATTTATTTGGGAGTGTTGGACTCGGATGATTACATTTTTACAGGTCAGAATGGAGTGCTGAAAGTCTTAAAAGACGCTTTGGTTGTTATGAAGGCAGAAAAGGTCGGAAATCTTTACAAAGTCAAAGGAAGTACTTAGGTCAATGAGGCAGTGATTGTGTCAAAGAAAGAAGAAGAAGGTACTTGCCTATGGCATCAGCGATTGGGTCACATGAGCGAGAAATGTCTTTAGGTACTGATGAACCGCAAATTGCTTCCCGATTTGAAATCCTTGAAGTTGGATTTTTGTAAACATTGTGTGTATGGAAAACAATGTAAACAAAGATTTAAAACTGGAAGTCATAATAATAAAGAAAATTTTGACTATATTCATTATGATTTGTGGGGACCATCTCCTATTGTATCGTATGGAGGTGCATTAAATTTCTTAACGTTTATTGATGATTTCTTTGGAAAGTTTGGGTCTATATGTTAAAAAGGAAAGCTGATGTATTTAATGTTTTTAAACAATTGAAAGCAATGGTAGAAAAGAAAACAGGCAAATCAATTAAATGTTTGAGAACTGATAATGGTGGTGAATTTACTTTTCTAGAATTTGAACAATATTGTAAGGATGAAGGAATTGTTAGACATAAAACTGCGGTTTATACTCCTTAGCAAAATGGCGTTGTTGAACGTATGAATCAGACTCTTATGGAAAGAGCCAGAAGCATGATCAACAATGCTAACCTGCAAAAGGAGTTGTGGGCAGAAGCAGTATCTACTGCTTGTTATTTAGTTAGCAGATCACCTTCAGTTGTAATTAATTGTAAAATTCTTGAAAGTTTGGTCGGGTCAGTTTTGTGATTATTCACATTTAAGGATTTTTGGTTGTGATGCTTATGCTTTTATTCCTCAAAATCAACAATCAAAATTAGATCCAAAATCGAAATGTTATGTCTTTGTTGGGTATGACTATGCGGTGAAAGGATACAGGTTGTGGGATCCTTCTTTGCGGAAGATAGTCATTAGTAGAGATGTAACTTTTGATGAATCTTCTCTTCTAAAACCGGATATTGAAAATGTTGAATAGGAACAAGTATCGCCTAATTAGCAAATTTAGTTGGAGACTAAACCTTTTTCAGAAAGTCGAAAGGAAGGAGAGACTTTTGAAGAAAAAGGTGAAGAAGATGCAAAGGAAACTGTTGAAGTTCCAGAACCAGTTCAAGAACCAGTCACTCTAAGAAGGTCTACAAGGGAAAGAAAAGCACCCAAAAGGTATGAAAATTCCGCTTCATCTTTTGCATTGATTACTGAAAATGGGGAACCTTCTTGTTATCAGGAAGCAATGGATGATGCAGATAGCAAAAAGTGGAAAAAGGTTATGGAAAAAGAAATGGATTCCTTAGCCAAGAATAAAACTTGGGATCTTGTAGAACTTCCTGAAGGGAGAAGTGTTGTTGGATGCAAATGGATCTTCAAGTTTAAGCAAAATGCTGATGGCAATATTGAGAGGTATAAGACGAGGCTGGTTGCAAAAGGGTATTCTCAGGTTGAAGGTATTGACTTTCATGAGATTTTTTCGTGAATCGTAAAACTTGTTTCTATTTCTCCAGTGTTAGCACTAATTGCATTACTTGATTTGAGTTAGAACAGTTAGATGTTAAAACAACCTTTCTACGTGGTGATTTGAATGAAGAGATTTATATGGAACAACTAGAAGGTTTTATACAGGGTTGTAGCAAAAGATTAGTTTGCAAGCTTAGGAAATCATTGTATGGCCTGAGGCAGTTGCCCATGCAATGGTACAAGAAGTTTGACTCCTTCATGGTGAGCCAGAACTTTATTAGAAGTGAGTATGATCATTGTGTATACTTCAAGAGTTTTAATGACATATTCATTATCTTGGTTTTGTATGTTGACGATATGCTTATTGCAAGCAAAAGGATGGAAGAGATCAACAGGTTAAAGGCTCAGCTCTCTAGGATGTTTGATAGGAAGGATCTTGGAGCGGCAAAACATATCTTGGGCATGGAGATACATAGAGATAGGAAAAATGGAAAGCTTTGGTTATCACAACAGAAATATGTGGAAAGAGTACTTGAAAATTTTGGTATGAACAATGTGAAACTTGTTAATGTTCCATTAGCTTCCCATTTTAGACTTTCTTCGGTTTTGAGTCCTAGAAATGATGAAGAAAATAAGTATATGTCTCGTGTACCATATGAAAATGTTGTAGGCAACTTAATGTATGCGATGGTATCTACAAGACCTGACATTTCACATGAAGTTGGAGTTGTCACCAGATTCATGGCAAATCCAGGTGAAGATCATTGGCGAGTAGTGAAATCGATGCTTCGATATTTAAGAGGCACAAGTGACCATTGCATCATCTTTAATGGTAGTGAAGGATAAGTCTGCGAATATGTGGATGCTGATTATGCAAGTGATTTGGACAAAAGGAGATCTACTATAGGTTATGTCTTTACTCTTGCAAGTGGAGCAATTTGGTGGATGTCAAAGTTGCAGGAAATAGTTGCTTTGTTTCCGAAGCAGAATATGTAACTGCTTTAGGTGCAAGTAAAGAAGCAATTTGGTTAAAAGGTCTACTTGATGAGATTGGAAGGACGCAAGAGAAAGTGAATGTATTCTGTGACAGTCAGAGTGCTATTTATTTGGCTACAAATCCAACGTATCACAGCAAGACCAAGAACATTGATGTAAGGTACCATTTTCTAAGACATGTGATCGATGGCGGAAAAGTAGCTCTCAAGAAGGTCCATACACGGGAGAATTGTGCAGACATATTCACGAAGCCACTTACAGTAGAGAAGATGCAATGGTGTTTGGCTTCTCTTGGCTTGTAGAAGAGATGATGAATGGGCATGGGCAAGGGTTTAGGAAAATTGTTGTTAAGGTGGAGTTTGTTGAAATGTGACAACAAATGATGTAATTATTGGTAAAATCTTATTTTTAGTGCCAGTTAGTTTTGTAACGAGATTCGTAACGAATAGGAGTTATGTAACGAAGAAAAGCCTATATTAAATTGGTGAATGCCTGAGAGGCTGTATCATGGAGAAGAATCTTTGATTAATAAAGATTTCGAGTCCCTTGCTCCGTGGAGGTTTCCTTGACACATTGTCAAGGTTTATCCATGTAAATTTCTTGTGTTAATATGTGTGTTTCAGTTTCTATTTATGCCTTTCTTGTTCAGTTATTGAATGATTGAATAACTCTGTAAACCCTACAACCTTGTTGATTTCTTGAAGTCCCCAACATATACAAAGGTTCGTGCTTCATAATCCCATGAGAAGGAGGGGCTTGGATACCCGAGGTTGATGCAACTTATTCTGATCCCTATGCGATGAAATGCATATTTGAAAAGGGGGCTTGTGAAACAAAATGGAAAATATATGAGAAAAAGGAAAGAAATGGATAGTAAGATAGCGGTGAGGAAAAGGTAACTCAATGCATAAGATCTCCCTGTACAAGGGGTGCTTATAATGATGTATATCTTATGTAGCCTTGTGTGTCATTGACACCATTCCCCATGAAGTAAACTCCAAGCCATACCATTGCCATTTACACTTATTCTTTAATGGGTTTATTGAGAAACACTCTTCCTTTTAGGTATTGGTACACCTAATAACGGTTAACGATGATCCTCCCATACCTAAATTTGGCAAATTGTATAAAATCATAAGCTAGTGTGAAGTTTGAAGATGATATATAATGTGATCTACTTAATGGTTTTTACATTGAACACAATTTACTTTCTATGTTGCATTGACTCTTGTACATATGTTGGAGGGTCACTTGGAGCCCTTCTTTGATGATGTGCCCTACATGGACATGGTCCTTTGGAGGATGTTGAGTTTCTTCCACACTTGATTGAGGGTGTTCCACATTCTTTGGAGAGCATTGGACCTTATGATGATTTGGAACCCTTGATGAGACATCTTACCACTCATTGGAGATGAGACATTGCACTTTTCATGATGATTGGAGTCTGGACGCTTTGATGATGATGCACGATTTTAGGAGCATGATGTGACCTTTGTTGATGAAATGTTGTAACCCTAAGTGGCAACATTTCACTTTTGGTGCCCCTACACATCATTTTTGAGTGAGTTGTGCACTCCTTGAGCTCACTTATGCCACACTTGTGGCCTCTCTAACTTGTATTTGTGATGGATGACTTGGTCATGGAGCATTATTTCTTCATTGATGAGGTATTGTTGGGCGCCTTGAGACCTATTTGTCGTTGTATCATGTATATTTTATGTGTGTTTTTCCTTATCTCTAGGTCTTTTAAAAGATAAAGGTCTTATGTTATATTTTTAAGGCTTCTATTGGATGAAGAAGTGCTAGAACCCTCATATAAATAAGAGAAACACACTTGACTTATAAATCATTACTACTTGTAGAGATATGTTAAGCCCAAAATAAGCCCCATGTTAATCCGAAAACCAAGGTTGCACGAAACGGGGAAACGGGTACGAAGTGCGACCTCTCCAAATTTTGGAAATAGGGAAATGCGAATATATATATATATATGTGCAATCATAAAGCATAAATGATACATTATAATTTATTACCTTTAAACATTAAGATTAAATTTACATCACATTTACTCTTGAATGATCACATAATGAAAACAAAAATATTGGAATATCCAAAAGCAACCTTTATTATATATCCAATTCTCAAAATCAACCTTTATTTATATTAATATATGGGGCTGCAAGTACAATAAAGACTATAAGGCTGCAAGAACTATAGAGACAAAAGACTAATCCTCATCATAACAATCCTCATAAAAAATAGAAGCAGTACAATGCTCAACAGTGGATGGTGTTGCTGAAGAAGATGATGCGCCAATTCCACTTCCAGACTCGGCCTCAATATTCAGGGCAGTAAGAGAGAGATCCAAATCAGGATTTTTTGCATCCACATCCCATTCTTTAGAAGGACCACTGTTGTATTCTGGACCCCTACGAGATGCAAGGTGAAGGTTGGAGTGCACATAAACAAGATCCTCTGCCTTCTGTGAGCCCAACCTATTGCGCTTCACAGAATGATTAAAACCATAAGTGCTCCAGTTCCTTTCTGCTGATGAAGAGCTTGCCACCTGTGAAAGAATACGAATGGCAAGGTTTTGCAAATGTACACCATTTGCTCCATGACAAATCCACCAACTAACTAGATTCATGGTGCTTCTCTCCTCCAAAGTTGGTATATCTGCATAATCATCTATTCTTGCAGCAAAACTGGCAAATTCTTCCTTTACCTCCCTGTGTCAATGAGAAGGAAACATTCTCATAAGGGCTTTTTTCACCCCATTAGCGACCTCTCTATCCTTATGGGGTGCCTTCCTCTTCCCATTGCTTTGAGCAATAAGCTCCTCATCATAAAATTTGGGGTTCAAAGCAGGTGCTAAAGTGTGCAATGGAGCGTTGGAATTGTTCCACCTATCAATAATGATTTTCTTGACCAAGCCAACAAATTGATCATCAACAAACAAAAGTTGTGGAGACTCTTGCGAAATGATTTCCATAGTTTTCTCAACCATGGAATCCATGCCATCATATACCTCTCCTAAGAAAGGTTGGTCAGTGTGAGCACTCCGGAGAAGCTCAAATGCAGGGGTTGTGAACTTTAGCAAGAAATCTACCTTGCTCCACCAATCTTCATCAAGGCACAATCTACGCACCATAGATCCCCGCTCTGAATATGCTTGTCTCCACTCAATGCAAAGTTGACTCACCACCATAGAAACTAATGCATGCTTAACCTCAACAAGGCGGTGCAACATCAAGAAGTTTGAGGCATATCTTGTCTCAACAACTTTTAACAACTCCAATTTGAAGTACTCTCGAAATATGGCCTGAGATTGGTGGTGGTTGGTGATGAATTTGACATTCTCCCTTGCTTCCCCTGTGAGTTCCTTTATCCAGGAAACTTTGTTGTTGATCTCCTCTAAGATCAGATTCGGATTATGGACAATGCATGGTGTCCAAAAGATGTGGTCATACCTCTCCTCAATAATTAAACTTGCAGCTTTGCAAACTGGTGCATTATTTGTGATAATTTGCACCACCCTATTAGGCCCTATTTGTTCAATAGCTTTTACAATAACATCAGCAATGAACTGTGCATATTTCACCTCTCTTGAGCAGTCTCCTGCCTTGATAAACATTGCTTCTTTGGGGGAAGTGGCAATGATATTTATCAATGGTCTCCGCCTTATATCCGTCCATCCATTTGAGACTATGGTAACCCCAGGGCTACTCTAGGAAGAACGACTTGGAGATAAAATATCCTCCACAAGCTCCTTCTCATTTTTTAGAAGCTGGGTTCTGACTTTCTCATAGTTGGGCCCCTTGTACCCTTGAGGAGCTTTGTTAATTGCCCTTATCATATCTTGCTAATAAGGAGAGCGAACAACATTGAATGGGATACCACATGCATAAATGCACCTAGCCACTCTGGAATCAGTTTCTTCTCTTGTTTGCACATTCACCAATTTAGCAATTCTGCTATCCTGAATGGAAGGGGATGCCCCTCTGGTATTTTTGGGTGCTGGTTGTTCATGTTGTTGAGTGGGACCGACTCTCCTCTTTCTTGTTTCAACTACAATCCTTGGCTTAATATTAGATGGAGCTTGAGGAGTAGCTTGAGTAAGGTCATCATGCCTTCTCTTAGTACCATCTGCCTCATCTTGCTCTCTTTGATATGCCCTCCTTGCCAATGGATCTGTTGTTTTTGTGCAACCTGCAATCCCCTGTCCTCCTCCATGCAAAAGATGTGCCTTCACTCTTGGGTAGGAGCCCTTGTACGAATTATTGCAAAGATTGCATCGCCATTCCCATGAGCCACCACCTGCACATCTTTGAAGCTTCGTCACATGCCTCCAAAGAGGATAATATTCAACCCTTGGGTTGGCCCTAGGGCTTGAACTTGCAGCTGCACTTTGGTTGGAAGCCATCGTTGCAAAAATAAATTAAAAAAACAAATTTGTAAATAAAAAACGTTTTTCATATTTTTCACAGCGTAAATCCTAGAAAAATTGAAGAAATAGTAGGAAAAAAGTAACAAGATGAATGTTGCTTACCTAAACTAATTTTCTGTAGTTGAAGCTACCCCAAAATGCCAGAAAAGAGAAGAGAAATATCGCTGTAGCTGAGACAAAAAGCCAAGAATGTCATAGTCGGAAACTCTGCACTCCAAATCTGTTGCTGAAATCTCTTGCTCTTGCTTTTGAAATCTACTTTGCCCATTGCTCAAAACACCCTAGCTGAAACAACTGCTCTCTTCCTCTCTTCTCCTTTGCTAAAATCGCCAATCTCCAAGAGAAACGACTTGCTGAATAGTGTGATGAGAGAATGAGACAAAGCTCACTTTTATAATTTAGACAAGCATCTAGAAGCAACTAGAAGTCATTAGGAAAACCTAATAATAAATTAGAAAAAAAAAAACACAAGTTACAGGTGGAAACGATGTCGTACGACCATGAAACGCAGGCTGTATTGGCCACGTTTCCACATCGAGAAATGTGCCAATACGGCTGGAAACGCGTTTCACGGCCGTACCACACGTGTCTCAGGGTTTCGTTTCCGTTTTCGTACGGAAACGGCCTCCTACCCTGCGTTTCCTACAACTTAGCCGAAAACCCCTTATTAAGTTCTAGATATTGAGTTAGTACATTTTGATTGTTATATTGTTATGTAGGCCAGAACCTTTCATTATAACTGTATGCTTTGTCGACTATATATATCTATGTATACCAAGGAGGCCTAATCTTAGAATAATCATATTTTGTCCAGTGTTTTCAGGACCAGATTGGATCGATTGTTCCGACCATTTTCAAGGGAAAACTAGTTCGAACTAGTGCCATGGGCCGGAAAAGGTTGGTTTGGTATCGAATCAGTCGGTTTGATACTGAACCAATCATTTTTCATTGAATCGGTTGGTTAGGTATTGAATTGGCTTGTTTTGTACAATGCTACCAAGGACCCTTTGAATACAATTTAAAACAAAAGAATCAATAATTTATGAGTGGGAAACCTAGCATTTGACCATGTTTCCCTTCTAATGCTATGCAATTAATGGTAATGTTAAATTATTAAGTTATTCATCCTTTTACTTAAATTTTTAACATTACAATTAATTGACTTAGGATGTTTGAGAGTGGTTTTGACCTCATTGGATTTCATATGGAGAAAGCATAATTTATATCCCACACAAAATCCAACAACCTTAACAATTTTTTAGGATTTCAATATTGGGGGGATTGCAATGTTTCCATTGGATTTTGTCATGTTAGGAGGGTATGGAACTAGCATTTAATCAAGAGCACCGAGCCTTCTATGTACTTTGATGTTAGTGGCATTGATTGTTGAACCCCTCTATAATGACCCTACTAAAATGTACCCATCATTCAAACAAAATCTTGACTTGACGTGCTAAAATTTTTCTATCCTATTTTAATTCTTAGAGGGTGATATTGATGACGAAGATCCCAATATAGGCAATGATTTTGATGATATGCATGTGAAAATTCTATTATTATTCTTCTATCTTCTTAGATTATTTGTCTTTTGTAAATTAGCTTACGACAAATATTGAATAAAAACACAATTGCAATTTCACCAAAAATTAATCACAGGAATTGAGAAAATAACATACACATAAAAATTGGACACCGATATTTTTGGACAAAATAGTTCTTGGAAAAACGTCGAAGGAAAAACTAGTTTTCAGATGAGGGCTTTATAATTAATGCCTTCAACAATAAATCTGCAATGGAGAAATACAATCTGCTTGCCTCTCACTGGCAAAGCTCTCGAAAAATGATTCCTTCACTTTTGCAAGTCAAATCGACCCTCTGGAAGTTAATCGACCCACTGGAAGCAACTTGAATGAAGTCTGGCAATTCGCAATGTCTTACACTGGCTACTCGCACTACCTTTTGCAAATGTGCACTGCCTCTGAGAAATTATTTCAGCAAGATAAACTGCCTCTAGCAACTCGCTAAATCTACTTGCACCACCTTAGGCAATTTGTACTACCCTCTAGTATTTCGATCTGTGAATTCGACAAGTGGCACTAAATAAATTGGCTACTCGCTCTGGAAATTCGGCTTCCCTCTGCAGAAATAAATCGGCCTCCTTCTATCTCTTAGAAACTGGAAGTAATTGTGAAGAATTCTCTCTGGCAAACTCTTCCTCTATCACTACTGCCACTACTGCTGAAACCCTCGCTAGTGTCTCCCACGCTATCACTGCGCCCTTGCTATCACTGCACCCTTGCTATCACTGCAAATCTACTTATTTGATTGATCTCCAAAGGCCCCATCAATCTCTTCTTATAATCTCTCGTTGATGAATCAACAAACACGATCTAATCACAATCGATGGCTATGATCATATTGACTTCCTCAAATCACTTTTCTGGAAACTAGTAGAGCAAAAACGATTTGTCTCAATTATTTAACCCATTTCCCTAAGTTAGACTTAGGAAAATAATTAAAACTAGCTAAATGAATCTAATTAAGACATTTCACTTAGAAACTTTTTCTGGGTATTGGAGATAATTATTGCACCTGTGTTTCTTGCCTCACAGACACCATTTGAGACTAGAACACCTGTCCAAGCTACAAAAATTAACAATGTAGGTATTTGTTGTAGCATGATTTTTTTTGGATGCTAGAGGACATCTAGGTGCTTGTTTGTTGATGTATTTTCAATTTAGAGATGGATTGCATTCGGTGCTATTTGGTTATTTGCACCCTTACATGCTATATAAATGAGAGCTTTTGTTTATTGGTGTATGAATGATTTGGTTTCATATGAATGCACATGAATATATACGTTTTTCTTTAAAATTTGAATATTTATGTGTTTTTGGTTGATTGGTTTTTTGGTCCATTTTTTTATCGATTTCGGTCTGGTTCTAATTGATTACCGATTCGGGTTGTCTACCGGTTCGGTCAATGGTTCAATTCTGAAAACATTGATTTTGTCTTGTATTGTATTCATTGTAAAAGGAGGTGCCCCCTTTGAAGTGGATTGTGTTCTCTAACTTCTTATTATTTTTAAGGTGCATGGTCATAACATTTGGTATCAGAGCTATGATCCTAGGATTTTTTTTCTCCTTCAATCAAGACTTTGTGGCATTTTCGTTGTAACTTTTTCTCTAGAAATCTTTAGATGGTGAATTTTTTTAGGAGACTGAAGTGAAATAGTGAAGTACTTATGGTCAAAATTTCAACTTTTGATTCACCATACTTCTGGAGATATACCCTATGGAAGTTAGGGTTTATGATTGTACTGGATTTAGTTTTAAACACGACATCTTGGAATTTTCGCTATAACTTATTTTTTGGGAAGATTCAGACAATGGAATTTTGAGGAGACCTAGGAGAAATATCTAAGTACGTTTGGTCAAAATTTCAAATTTTTATAAGTATACTTTTGGAGATATACCCGATGGAAGAGTTTGTGACTGTTCCTTAATTTAGTTTCAAATGAGTCATATTGGAGTTTTTGCTATAACTTTGTTTTTGGGAAGCTTAAGACCATGGAATTTTGAGGATACGGAGGAAAACTATCAAGTTATAGGTGGTTAAAATTTCATATTTTGGTTCATTATACTTTTGGAGATATGGAATTTAAGGTTTGTGAGTGGTCAAGAAATCGGTTTTTAAACCAATCATCTTGGTAGGTCACTGTAACTTTGTACTAGAGGAGTTTCAAACTGTGAAATTTTCAAGGATTTGTGAATACATACCAAAGTATTTTGGGTTAAAATATCAGAATCAGATTTGAAAAATTGGACACATTGCACATTGCACAAGTTTGCTCTTGGGAAGAGACCAAAAATTAACAAGTTTTGGGAAAGTTATTGTAACTTTCCCTTGGCACATCAAATTTCGATCGGATGTGTGAATTTCAAAAAAGACATATCAAAGTACAACAAGACAAAATTTTAGACTCAGAAGGGCTCAAATTTCAGAATATATCAAGACAAGTTTAGCCATCCAGATAATTTACAAATTAGGGTTTTGAAAGGTGTGTAATTTACAATTGGCATAACTTTTGATTGAAGATCTATTTGCGGTGATTCAAAATTTGTGATAAATAGGAAAAGGAGGAGTATTATTTTTTTTCTCATGTGGCTCCTAAGGGTGCTTCAAAATATACTTCACCAACTAAATACCTAGAGAGATCTACTATGAGTCAATAACAAAGAAGTTAAATTTCTCTCTATATTGAAGAGGTGGAAAAGAAATTGGAAAGCAAAATGGTTGAGATGGAAAAGAATATGGGAGATTTGAAAATTTCCATGTTTGCCCTCCTCTTACATACCAAAGATGAGAAACTCCCTAAAGGAGATGTCAAGACACAAGGAAATCGTGAAAATGCGGGGAAATAATGATTTGAGTCCCAAAATCATGCTCTTTCATCACCTCAATATCCACACCATCATGGATTCAATGCAGCACCAAGGAATTACATCATTTGAAAGATCGATTTGAGGAAGTTTGATGGTAATGATCCTATGACATGGGTATCCTAGATGGAGCTATACTTTGTTCTACATCAGGTGACTACCTCACAAAAGGTAAATATTGCATCCTTGTATTTAGAACAAGATCAATTTTTATGGTATCAATGGCTTTATGGAAGGAAAAAGGATTCTATCTTGGCCCATTTTATGGAGGGATTGATAGAAAATTATTGGGATATTAAGAGATACATTCTTTAGTCAGTTGTTAGATCTTTGGCAAAAAGGTCTAATTACATAGCACATTCAACAATTCCAAAAGTTGAGTCTCAAGGTAAAGAACAATTTAGAGGATAATTTGTTAGACCTCCTTGTAGTAAATTTAGTGGAAAGCATCCAACATGAGGTGCATCTCTTTGGACCTAAATTGCTAGAGCATGCTCAACAAGACTGCTTCAAAATGCCCATGAAATAAGCCCCCAAATCTGTTCAAGGTAGCTTTAGAAGTTTGTCCTCAAAAGATGCTTCAAGTAGTCCCTTGTAGCTGCCTTCAATGGTCCTGCTATACGCTGCCAATATTGTGACTCCAACTGTGATCCAACAAATTCAACACTGTGCCTTCAAAAGCCTGCAAAGATGTGTCACTATTCTACTCCACAGGTCTGAGATGGTTGCTTCTTACTGGTACAAAAGGTGCCAGCACAAGTCCTTAAGAGGTTTCACAAGACTGCTGTCACAAGTCTGCAATTTTTCTGCAACAATCCACAGGTCTGAGCTCTTCCTAAGAGGTCTAATTCTTAACAATCTGCTACACGTCCAAAATGTGCTTTTCTGCCCAGATTTGAGGGGTCTGTTTACAAGCTAAACACAGAACTGAATTATGCTTAAGAGCCAATAAATGTTACGGTGTATACCGTATAACCAGAACTAATGGCCAAAAAATCACAGGAAATTAAAATCAGATTTGCCCAATTGCTAGACTTTGACCTCCTTTTTCTTTACTTCACTTCTGCTTCTCTTCACCAAGATATCTCAGCTGAAATTGATGCCTAACCAAACTGCACAGGTTTGTATATATAGTGGTTTGAGCATATTTGAAGGGACACGACTTATGAAGGGGTGTGTTGAGCCTACTTAAGTGGGCTAGCAGACTTGCTAATTTTTGGAATATATTAACTTCAAAAATTAATTTCTCTATAATGAGAAAGACTTAGAAGGTGTGTAAGAGCTTGTTGGAAAGGGCATAATGTCCTCTACAAGCTGGTATAAAAACTATTTCAAGATAATGTGTCTAATGTCAAAAATATTATTTTTTCTTCTATGACAGTCCCTAGAATATGTGACAGTCCATTGGAATTTATTTTTTACATGATTAGGGCATTAGGATTAGGGTATTAGGATTTAGGCATCATTCATGCTTAAGGAAAAGGATTTTTTATTAAATAAGGAACAAGGAAAAGGGCATCATGAGCATCTTTAATAGGTATAGGGCTTCTCTCTTAGGGCATCTTCAGCAAGGCTAAGGCACCTAGGACTTATGCTAGGGTTTCTTAGGGTGTTCAATTATGGTTTGGGCTTTCCAACTCATCATTTCTAGGGTTTTATGTATATCTAGTGTTCCAATATGCATTTTAGGGTTAGGGTTATGCAAGGCATGCTTCAGCTAGGGCTGGGGTTTCGTCATCTTCAACAATGCACCCAAGTTACCATCATATTAACATCAATGACAACTTTATACAACACAGGCTCCAACCTGCCCTAGCACCACCTTGTCACCTTGAAGTGTTCTCAAGCTCCAACTTGAAGGAGACTCCACTCTCCTGCTTTTAACCACCCTGGCACCCTGATCACGTTTCACAATTGTCAGAGTAGATCCACTTGTGCTCGATGTCAAAAGAAACTATAATATAAGAACCTATAATCAATTGTGCCTTTGCTCAAACTGCTCATCAAGCCCTTGTTGTTAATATCAACTATCATACACAATTCTGCCTCTGCTCAAATTGCTCATCAAACCCTAGCTGTCAATAACCACACTATTCTGCGTTTTGCTTAATCTGCACATGAAACCCTAGCATCAACAATCTGGCTTTGTCCACTATTTTTGTCTACTGCTGCTTTTGGTCAAACTGCTCAATGTCTCTGCATCAATGCACTATTAGTCTAATAACTTGTACCATTCAACCAACAACCAGTGTCTTGTAACCTTCTATCATTGTCATCGCGTAACTGTAGAATGTCAATCATGCAACTATAGCCTGTAATTGTCAATGTCACAAGGTCATCAACTTTAGCAAACATCATATGATCATGTTGTGCATTCAAGGACAATCACTATGTAAAAGCTGCAACAAAGCTGGTGCAATATCATAACCCTTTATAGCAACATCAATGCTAAGCCTTTAATCAGTGGTACAAGCCCTAGGATACCATAGACTCTTTCTATCAATCCTACCAGTTTACACATTTCAAGACTTCTTCAATTCTAATTGTAGCACTTCTTTCAGAATTTAGTTTGGACTAAAATGAACCCAAAATCATTCATAACCATGCATTAAATTAAATGTTCTACAAATTATTCATATCAAGGTATCCATCTACAAAATGTCACTTTTTAGTAGTAGTGCTACAAAAATGTAGACTATGCAACAAATTGTATCCAAATAAAAATAACCCATGAGCGTGGGACCCAACTGTAAGTATAAGCATGTTGCACTTATGTGATCAAGACAATGCTCATAGGGCTTATAAAATTCCTTCTACCTCAGTGATGGGTCCACCTTATGCAACTTTACCATACTCGTAACAATCGTCAGCCGAAATGGTTGTTTCGTAATTGATTTTGTTTCATAGTCAATAGGAATCAGAATAGGGCAAGTAATTAGACAACCGCAGACATCATACCATAGTCAATTAAACATAGGTATATTTAGTCGCACTGTGTTATTATATGATATCTCGACCAACACTTATTTTGCATAAGAGCGCACACGTAATTGTATAATTTCTTCAGGAATGGATGACCTTTGAACTACCACTCAACCCATCACACTATCGTGTCATCGAGTGCATCAATTAATGCTATGTTTTGCAACAATGAATTGATGCACTCGATGACAGGATAGTCTGATGGGTTGAGTGGTAGTTCAAATATTGTCTATTCCTGAAGAAATTATACAATTAAGTGTGCGCTCTTATGTAATATAAGTGTTGGTGGAGTTACTGGATAATAGCACAATGCGACTAAATATGCCTATGCGTTTAATTGACAATGTATGGTGTCTACGGTTGTCGAATTATTTTCCCTATTCTGATTCGTAGCATATGAACGAGTTTGTTGATTAAGCTCGCGGCAACCTCTAATGTGACTATTGACTATGAAACAAAATCAATTACGAAACATCCATTTCGACTAAGGATTGTTACAAGTATGGTAGAGTTGCGTAAGGTGGTCCCATCAACGAGGTAGAAGGAATTTTACAAGTGCTATGAACATTGTTTGATCACATAAGTGCGATGTGCTTATACATACAGTTGGGTCCCATGCTCATGGGTTATTTTTATTTGGATACAATTTGTTGCATAGCCTACAAATTTGTAGTACTGTTGAAAAGTGACATTTTGTAGAGGGATACCTTGATATGGATAATTTGTAGAACCTTTAATTTAATGCATGGTTATGAATGATTTTGGGTTCATTTTAGTCTAAACGAAATTCTGAAAGAAGTGCTACAATCAGAATTGAAGAAGTCTTGACATGTGTACACTGGTAGGATTGATAGAAAGAGTCTATGGTATGCTAGGGCTTGATGCTATCGTTGATTAAAGGCTTAGCATTGATATTGTTATAAGGGTTATGATATTGCACCAACTTTGTTGCAACTTTTACATAGTGATTGTCCTTGAATGCACACCATGATCATATGATGTTTGCTGAAGTTGATGAATTTGTGACATTGACAATTACAGGCTATAGTTGCATGATTGATAGTCTATAGTTACGCAGTGACAATGATAGAAGGTTATAAGACATTGGTTGCTGGTTGAATGGTACAAGTTATTAGACTGACAGTGCATTGATGCAGAGACATTGAGCAGTTTGACCAGAGGCAGCAGTAGACAAAAACAGTGGATAGAGGCAGATTGATTGATGCTAGAGTTTCACGTGCAGATTAAGCAGAAGGACAAATTGTGTGGATATTTATAGCTAGGTTTGATGAGCAATTTCAGCAGAGGCACAATTGATTATAGGTTCTTATATTATAGTTTCTTTTGATATCGAGCACAGTCTAGTCTGAAAATTGTGAAACGTGGTCCGCCGATTGATCAGGGTGGCAAGGTAAGGCATGAGAGTGGAGTCTCCTTCAAGTTGGAGCCTAAGAACACTTCAGGGTGGCAGGGTGGTGCTAGGGCAGGTTGGAGCCCGCATAAGGCATTGGAGTGTCCGTCCAGTTTAAGCTGGTACAAAGGTGTTGGAACACCTTCAGGTTGTAGCCTGTAAACCAGGGTGTTGGAGTGTCCTCCTAGTTGCAGTTGGTAAATAGGGTATTGGAGTGTCCTATAGGTTGGTGTCTCCTTCAGTTGGAGCTGAAAACTTGATGTAAATCTTTTGAAGAGAAATTATTAAGAAGTGTTTGGTGGTTTTTGTCTCGAAGGGGTTTCCACCTAAAAATATTCGTGTCTACTGTCTCTATTTAGTATTTATTATGCATTGTTGAATGGTGTTGATTATGTTTATGTTTATCTGATGCCAATAACAATTAATGCTCTATGGAATTAAAAATATATAATTCTAAGAAATACTGATTCACCCCTCAGTTTTTCCAACAGAGACTACACAAAAGACTTCTTGGTGTTTGAATAAATGAAATTTCTCTACTCTGTTTTAGGCAGCTGAGGTTAGGGGTTTTCTGTAGAACATTTTTGAACAAACCTGCTGTAGAAGGCTTGACCAACGTAGATTTCATGCATGTTGAAGTGCTTGTACTACATCTTCTTCAAGAAATTGGTTGAAAATTCTTGCCTCAACTGATTTGCTTGTCTGAGCAACATCTCTTAGTATGATTGAACAAATGCAAATTCTATGTGTGCAAAGCATGTTTGCTATCATGTTGGGTGCCCACATGCCAGGTCATGCCCCTTTAGAAATAAGCAATGGTAGTACACCTTTGGCCCATTTTCCATCAAAAAACTACTTAATCATTCCAAAAAACGCCTAAACAATTATCGAGATTACCTTTTTTAATCAGGTTTATAGAAGCTCCTTAACCATCCTTAACCTAACTTCTTATATGTCTAAAATGCACCTTCTTAACTTCATAGAAGAGGTATCTATTGATTTCTCCATACACAAAAGGCTTCTTGGTGTTTGAATCAATGAAATTTCTCTACTCTGTTTTAGGCAGCTGAGGTTAGGGGTTTTCTGTAGAACATTTTTGAACAAACCTGCTGTAGAAGGCTTGACCAACATAGATTTTATGCATGTTGAAGTGCTTGTACTACATCTTCTTCAAGGAATTGGTTGAAAATTCTTGCCTCTTGACTGATTTGCTTGTCTGAGCAACATCCCTTAGTATGATTGAACAAATGCAAATTCTAGGTGTGCAAAGCATGTTTACTATCATGTTGGGTGCCCACATGCCAGGTCATGACTCTTTAGAAATAAGCAATGGTAGTACAACCTTTGGCCCATTTTCCATCAAGAAACTACTTAATCATTCCAAAAAAACCCCTAAACGATTATCGAGATTACCTTTTTTAATCAGGTTAATAGAAGGTCCTTAACCATCCTGAAGCTAACTTCTTATATGTCTAAAATGCACCACCTTCCTATTAATTGATATTACAAAGGCTTTATATATCATGGAGAAAATACAATGTTATTACTTACATAATCATTGTTTTCAACAGACTGCCTTTTTGTAGAAAGATTAAGATCGCGACAAAATTGAGTACTTAAAAGCCATGAATGTGTGGTTCATATATAGTTACATAAAATACCACGCTTAAAGCCTAAGTACAAGGCTAAAATTCAACCTAAAGTAAGTCATATGTCAAGCTTTGTTTGAATAATTGCTTATTTAGACTTATGCTTGATCTTGAACAACATGCCTACACCCTGAGAAAAAATGTCTCACCAGGAAATATAAATTGGTTCAATTTATCATTTTATTTATTCAAGTTCAAAAATTAGTATAGTAACTTTTGTAAAATTGATCATGCATGCATATCTATAAACCTGAGAGGAAGCATATCACGTTATGTCCAATTTTAACAGAAAAACTCAAAATTTTTGATTGTGCAGGCAACAATGCATGCTCTGATTTCTCCTATGATGACATTTACAAAATGACTTTCTCTGTTGTAGGATAAGGATGGATGCTGTAAAAATGTTCTATCCACAAACAGAATCTGTGGTATTATATAGGGATTTACTGCATATTCCACTTGTCCCTGGGAATTTTGGTAATAAAAGGTATCACCTCTCGTTTATGTCCAATATTGGATCGAGCAGTATATCAAATGGCTTTGTAAAGGTTAGTTCGCATATTTCATTATTTTTATCATTACAAATATGACCTATATGATAGAGTTAGCAGAGTTTAATGGCCATATGGTTATGTATCATACTTGGTACTTTTAGGTTAATAGTTTTTAAAAAAGTGACCTTAGTGATTAATTAAGTCACATGCTATATTGGTAAATATAGTTAGGACATATAGATTAAGTAGCATCTAAGTTATGTCTTAATCCAATGGTAGGTAGTTGTATGGGTGATTGTCTTTCTTACAAGACATCATTGTTTGTGTACAGTGTACCTTATTATTTCACAATGAATAATATACTCTATCTTTCTCTATAATTAGTTATCAGAGCCAAGGTCAATTGTCATTTGGAAGGTCAGAGGTTGAAACTTGAGACCACTCTTGTAACTCCAAAATTTGATCCACAAAATTTGGTTTTGTGGTGTTTGAAAGCCTCTCTGTATTAGCTTCTTCTGATACATGGAAATTTTCGAATCCATTAGTGGATATAGATGAAGATTTTTTTTTTTTTGGGGATAATGTAGAATCAGAAGTTGATATCAATGTTTCTAATGATGAGAATAATCCATTGAATGATTATCTTAATGATGAAGAGTGAAGATTATGATGCTTTTGAGAATAATGAGGAAGCCAGAAAATGAACATCCTGCAAGTGAACTTGAAGTTACTTGAAAATTTCTTAAAATGCTTTTACAATGTAGCTCAAGATGCCCCATCCCTATTCTCACAAATTGGACTTGCTCTTTGCTGCCTCAAGTTTTAACTTTGATCATGTCCAAGTCATTGATGGCCATGGCTACCTTCAGAATGAAAACGAAGACAGCATTCTTCACTGGTATAATGAGCACTATCAAACTTAATCTACATATAAATTCAATATCTACATTGCTCTTAACACACATTACTCCTCTGAGAAAAGGCCTAGGTCTGTGAATGATTGATTCCATATTCACCACCTAAGGCCCAAACTCCAGCTCTATCCTAAATAATCCTTTGCACGCCACTGAAGGTATAAGTTAATTTTTCATTTTGGCATTTATTTAAACCTTAGAGATTCATATCTAAAACCATTGTGGATGCACATGGAGAATTAAAATGCATGCACAATTGCGCTCCGCAATTGATGACAAACATTGTGTGGATGGTGGATGTAAAGACAAGGTTGTGGTTCTGGATATTAGTTTCCCTGTGAAGCAAGTGTTCCATGTATTTATGTGGCCCCTTTATGGGATTCCAACAAAGTAGAGTTTGTAGTTACACTCAGTGTTGTTGATTTGGGGTAGCATCGAATGTGCTCTAGCCATGAAAATTGGTGGAGAGGCTAAAGCACATGAGATCTCCAACACCTAGGAATGGTTTGGGCGGATTCTACATGGTTAAGGAGATATTAAAATAATTAATATTTTTAATGGAGTTCCTAAGTCTAAACTTAGGAAAAATAAAATATTAATGGGTATTAATATAAAACTGGGTTAGAAGGTTTGAAAGGACATGGATCAAGCCAAATCTAATCTTAGCTGTTGATTAGAGATGTAATCTCGGCCATTGAAGGACCAACATGAAAAGTATAAGAGGAGGCTTGAGGGTTAGTTGGAGAACACACCAGAGTGACTAGTCATTCGATTTTCTAGAGCGGGGTTCGCTAAAAGAAATCGAATCAGTGATCAGTCGCAGTGAGGGGCAGTGAATACGAGGTAAAGAGACAGAGATAGTGTCGAGAGATCAGCACAGAAGCAGAGAGAGGCAGACGCTGAGACAGAGGGAGCCACGTAGAGGCCAGAAGGGCTTGTGTCATCCATGCAAAGGTTGCAGGAGTGACGCAACGGGCTGTAGAGGCTGCGTAGTGCCTCAGAGGGCTGACGCAGAGTCGAGGAGGGCTGACTCTGGGCTTTAGATTGTGCTGGAGAGGGTTTCGTGGGGCAAACTTTCCAAATATCTGCTTCCGAATAGAGAGGTATTACTGTCGGATTATTTTCTCTGTCAAGTGAGCTAGTTTGGCACCCAGTTGTACTAAAAAAGACTGCATAATAAAATAACCCTCAGAATTGCTGCATCGATTTTCCCAAGTTGGTTTTTCCCGGGGATGAGTTGTCCAAAAATAATGGTGTCACTTGTGCGTTTGCTATTTCTTTCAGTTGTTGATCTGTAGATGGTTGACACTGTATTGTGTTTATTTCAGTATTTATATGGTTATATAACTTGTTTGTAATTAACAAGTAGTAGAAATAAACCAGAGAATATAGATAAAATTCTAACGGGTAGTACTTAGAAATTTAAACATGGTATTAGAGCATGGTTGCAGATCCCAGGAGCGCTAAAGGCACCAACTGAAGCAGAGCATTTGCAGCAGAAACAACTGTCCCGAGTGATAGAAGTTGTTCCTAGTAGAAGACACAGAAGGGTTGATGCAGAGGGACTGCGTCATTAGTTCGGGCCAGAGAGAGGTCAGCGCAAAGGCTGAGGAGGGCAGAGAAAGCTCACGAAGAGCCATGCAGAGACCGGGAGGGTTGACGCAGTTGGCTAGGGGAGCATTTCAACCAGAGACGGGATTGCGTAGAGCCTAGAGGCTCAATCCTTCAGTCGCTGGGGCATAGGAAGCTATGGGCAGATTGCGGGGAGTGAAGTTGGTGGGGTGCTATTGCTGTCGATACAGAACAATACCAAATGGGGCAAAACCAAGGTAGAGGGAGCCGCTACCGAGGTGGATTTGTAGCCAAGAAATCCAGATCAGTGTTGCAGGTGCATAGGAGATTGGAGAGGTGCGACTCAATGGTTGGCAGGCGGATTTCCAGGAGGGAAATCGAGACTCAGAGGGAGTCTAGCAGAGAACTTCCAAGAGGGAAGTAGCGATTCAGAAGGAGTCAAAGAGAGAACTTCTAGAGGGAAGTAGAGACTTGGAGGAGTCGAAAGGAAGAGCAGAGAGATGGCCATGAATGGACTGAGGGATCAAGACAAGCTGGACGGGGCGTCCAACTTTGTGGTCTGGAAGGCTAGGATCCTGTCCATTCTAGATAGACATCGCATCAAAGCCTTCGCCTTGAGAACAATGGCTATCCCAGTTGACCCAATTGACAATGAAAAGTACTAGGAAGCAATGGCCAAGGCAAAATGCATAATCCTTGATGGGGTTAAGGATCATGTGGTCTAGCATATTGCCTAGAAGGAGACGGCAAAGGAAAAGTGGGACACTTTGAAGATGTTGTACCAACATACTTCAGTGCAGAGGAAGATGTTACTTGAGAATCAGTTGCGGTCATGTTAGATGCAGAAGGGGGAGTAGATAGATCACTTCCTCGATAGATTGAAGGAGATCTGGGACCAACTGACTTCCATAGGGGCCACGCCGGATCTAGAGTTGATGGTGAGGACCACCCTAAACGTAGTCTCTGAGGAGTGGGAGACATTTGTCCAGAGCATTCTGGGCAGGGTGAATCTTTCAGATGGGGAAGAATTGTGGGCAGGTCTTCGCCAAGAAGAGATTGGACAGCTGTCTAAGATGGGAAGTAGCAGCAAAGGAGTCCGGATCAAGAAAGAAGAGGAAGAGGATGCAGATCTGGCATCTGCGGGGAAGCAGGAGAAGAGGAAGAAAAAAAACTTCTCCAAGATTAAGTGCTTCAACTGTGGGGAACTAGGGCATTATGCGAACCAGTGTCCGAGGAAGAAGAGTAAGGGAGAGGCGTCTGACCCCAAGACAGCGCCAACGAAGGCGGAAAAGGAGGTAGAGGAGGAGGACGATTGTGCCATGAGTGCTCATGTACCTCTAGAGAAGAGGTGGGGAGACTTCGAGCTGTAGTCAGGAAGACAACATGTGATGAGGGGTAGGATCCTTGAGGTACCCAAACTCTTGGATTATACCTTGCTATGGGAGCCCCAAAATGAGAGTAGAAGGATGGCGAATGTCGGTAGAAACAGATGCGGATGAAGCGGCAAAGAGTGCTACAGTGCAGTAGTCTCAGGCAAGGTAGAGAGGGTTGCAACAGTGTGAGAGACACAGAGGAGTTTGCAGTAGTGCAGGATGGCACAAAGAGGTTTGCAGCGGTGCGAGAGGCAGGGAGTTGTTGCAGTAGCGCAGAGGCAATAGAGCGAGCACGAGATAGCGACAAAGAGAGCTTCAGCATCAAGAGTTTTTCTAGCCTGACAGGGATGTCAGTAGTTGGGTGGATCAGTTACTGACTTCTCAGTAACGGAGTTGTAGTGCAGTAGCACGATGCAGCGTGATGAGAAGGGGTTGTAGTGCAGATGCAGTGTTGGGAGAAAGGACTAGCAGCAACACGGATGCAGAGGGAGTTGTCGTACGAATGCAGCAGTGGCAGTGGCAGAGCCATGGGCAGCAGTATAGGATGCAACAGTGCAGAGGATGTTGGGCGGGGAGGCCTAGCATCAGCACAGGTACCAATGCCATATAATCAGGGTGATGCTCAGTGTGGAGTATTATTAGAGCATAGTCCTTGCTAAGAGGGAGTGTTGATTTGGGGTAGCATCGGATGTGCTCTAGCCATGAAAATTGGTGGAGAGGCTAAA
>APFE031535053.1:320911-333524 GCA_000404065.3 Pinus taeda | reverse complement strand
GACTCAAAATTTAGACATTTCTCGTGGCGGAAAGAGGCCCAAGCATTAGCAATAGATAATAGATTTACTTGTCTTTTCTAGTTTATAGTAGTTTTATCACTGTTGATAATATATGATATTTATTATGATATTTTTTGTAAACAATATATGACAATTTAAGTTTGAAGTTTGAAGTTGGCAATTATAACTCATTGGTAATAAATTATGAATATGATGCTTCGTGAAAGTTGAAAGTTGTTCATTTCATTTCATTTTATAACATTTCATTTCATGTTAGAATTTTTATATAATTTTGGTGATCAATGATGATAAATGTTATGTATTGAATTTTGAAAGCTTGAAACTTTAAGATTGATGAATCATGAGATTCGACATGACGTGGTTGATGAAGATTATAACTTCTAGATGATTGATGTTATATGGTTCAATCTATGTTTTTGTGCTTTTTATATCTAATTCATCATTCTACATGCTTTTGTTGACATATATGCATCAAAATATATAAAAATATATATTATATAAAAATTCTCTCCCGAACCGAGAGCTTTTGAAAATATCGTTCCCCGCTCCTGCTTCCGCTTTCGCTCCCGCTCCCAAGTAACCTTGGATCTACATGCTCCTCATAATCCTGTGTCCTCTACCACATGCTCAAACTCCTCCCCAGGCTCCTGATATCTAAATCTAGGTCCCCACCAACAGAAGCGCCTCTTGGTCTCACCCTCTACTTGCCCTTGTCCTGTCCACTCCTTTTGAGGAGGCATGGTGCCTTGATTCTGTCGACTTTCCCCACATGGTGTAAATGGCTGCACCTCTAGTGTCTCTGCTGTAAGGATGAGGATGGATTTGTTCCATCACCTTCCTCAACCGGGCCAACCTCTCATCGTTTTAGCAGATTCCATCCCAGAATTCGTGCATACTAAATCTTCCTTGAGCCATGGGTTTGTCTATTGTTTCACCCGTCACTATGCATACATGTGCAAATCTTCCATGATCATGTTGGTTACCCCACAGCTGGCCCAAATCATGCTTTGATACCACTGTAATATTCCAAACTAGGAATTAACAATGAAAATCAAGAACATGAACTAAGCTTCAACAATTAACTGTGACCATGCAACAAGTAAAGCAACCACAAGCTGAAACAATACACATAACCATCAAAATGCCAAAGAAAATACTCCAAACAATTGAGACATTTTATTAATAATGATAAATCAAATGTCCATAAGCAGGTAGGAACAAGGGAACTTGGGCTTGCTATGAAAGCTATGCAAACCCCAGGTGGTACAACTTTGATCCAGAGGAAATGTTGGCCCACTGGTACTGCGCACTCCCCAAAAAGATTATTTTTGTTGCTGTTGGAATGGGACTGAAGATTCTGCTTTGAAGAATTCCCTGATCACCCTAAAATTGCAGCCATAGACTGCCCTCCAAAAACCCAGATATTACCTGGAAAGGGTTTGGCTTAGCTCCAAGCCAAAACTAAACCCACAAAATGATGCAAATTTCCCAGCTAACCAGCAATACACCTTGCTATAAGAATGAGGATTACAAGCCCGAATATTGCCCTGAAAATTCTGGAAAATTAGTTGGAGACTCCTCTCAATAAACCCCCAAAAACCCATAAATAGTTAGGGTTGAATCCACTAACCTCTGGTGACCCGCTACAAGTGTGAAGTGCCCAATTTGGCCAAAAAATGCGCCACGGTACTGATACTACTTAATTAAGTCCAAATCCACCACTGGAAATTTCTTCACGCTCTTCTACAAATTTATCTTTGGAAACCCAACCTTTTTCCAACCCTGCTCCAAGAATCAACTCTCTCTCAATGCCTGCGCAGGCTGTGTCCAGGAAACTATGTGCGCTGCCAAAATTAACAAATTCGGCCAGCAAAATAATGCTATCTCAACCCTGAAAATCCACTACAAAATCACTGGCATCATTAGAGAAAACCACTTGCAAAATAAACGGAACTCCAACCCACAATAGCTGATCCTCCAATGAGCAACTCGAACTATCCCTGCGCCCAAGGAGTGTGCAAAACTGAGTGAATACTTGCAATAAAGGTTTGTGGAAATCCTGAATTGGACTACCCAAATTGCCTCACTAGGGAGACACTCGAAGTTCTCCAAAATGAGGGTGGAATTCTCGGTCAGAAATTCCTTGGGTTGTCTTGGCTTAGTAGCCCAAGAGAACTAATTGTTGAATTATCAAGTGATCAAAAGATACCAAATGGAGGCCTCCAAGCTCTATTTATAATAGCTGACCCTCTCTACCCTGGTGGTCCCCACCTTCCACTAATTCGCACCCATTACTTTCTCTCTCTTCTCACTAGTGTGAATTGCCTCTTAGATCGAATTTTCTCTCCTTGTGGTCCCCACTCTCCACTAAGGTTGTAATTTTCCTTTTTGCTCCTAAGTCCCAATGCCATAAATGTCTGCCTTTTTAAAAAATTGTCTTTAATGCGGAAAATAAAAATTGGGGATATTACATGACCTATAACAAGCTTTACTGTCTGGTCTGCAATTTGGTGAATATATAATTTAGGACTATACAATATTTCCCTTAAGAGTTATGATTGCTTGAAAGAAATATTTAAAGAAAATTTGGGTTCATCTTAACTGTTGAAGAATCTAGGGCAATGAAGGTAATGAGATTCTTCTTGCCATGATAACTATTTGCGAGGTATTTTTAACTTCTTCTTCTTAGCACAATCTTCACTTGTTATTATTAGAGTGTCTTCTTATATTCATCAAATAGTTACCAAAATCAAAGAGACAAAAGCACAAGATGTTGGCTTTTTGCCAGGGCCAAAACCTCTCACTCTTTGAGAGGAAAACCCGCACAAAATTCTTCTTATAGAGATTCCAATTGACGAATACCAAGACCATGACCCTTGCCCTATTAGGCCACTCCAAGACCAAGACACCAATCCTCTTCTTTGTCACTGCTGAGATCATCATCTTTGCTGCACCATTGAGGTCATCACTACTGCATTGCTGAGATCATCATCTTTGCTGCACCACTGAGGCCATCACTACTGCATTGCTGAGATCATCATCTTTGCTGCACCACTGAGGCCATCACTACTGAACCACTGAAATCTTCATTACTGTTGCAACACCAAGGCCATCACCACTGCTCTATTGATATCTTCATCAAGATCATGACTGAGATCATGATTACCATCGTCTAGAAGGCATGCCGAGACAGAGGTCATTGTTGGATAAATGAGATGATTCATCACACCAGTGCCTAGTATGCCGAGAGTGTATTACTGAGATCCTTCTCCTTACACTGATGCCTAGACTATGACTACGTTTAATATATCGAGATCTTCATCATTATGACTGCACTATGGACAATGATCACCAAGTCTACACCAAGGTATCCGAATATTGTACCATAGACAGACTTCCGAAATTTCATCATTATCGTATCTGAGACCCTTTTCCTGTGACAGTCCTCCGAAGCTTCATGAGGCCTCGAGATTTTTGTGACTGTGATTACTCATTGTAATTACCTTGAAGTAGTAGAGATATCTGAGATTCCCAAGCCTCACTGTAATTACCTTCAAGTAGCAAAGATATCTGAGATGATGGGGTCTATGGAGGTGAAAGATTTGCTAAATCTTGGTAAGGAGTAAGGGAATTATGTCGTAACTCAAAACTGTAGTTATTATCTTTGTGAGGAATCAAGGTCATTTGGGAGAGTTATTCCAAAGATTCATCAAATGGATTTCCATTCACATTTCATATATGAGTAACACATACAATGATGTTTTTTCCCCATGAAAAAATCGTAATTGTATTAATGAAAGCAAAATTACATGTAGATGCAGAAGCATTCCATCAAGCCAGTCAATGACTGGTGATCATAAAACCATGAACAAACTAGTAAAAGGAGGAAAAGCTATACTTTTCTTCACTTCTTCTATTCAACTTTTCGCCATTCACCTTGTGATGGCGTGGAAGATATGATAGCTAGTTGATTGTCTTCTTCCTTTCTTGGATTTTCTTTTTCTGAGTCTGAGCTTTCTGAAGCCATACAATGATGTTATCTATATTCTATATAATTAATCTTCAGTAATAAATGGCATAATAGAAAAATCCCAGATAATCAAATAATTCCATACATTATGTTACCCACCAAAATGGGTAACCCTATAGGAGAAAAAATTTCTCCTCACCGTGACAGCTAGCTAGCCAACCATGTAGCCAGCAACCACTAACAGGTTACACTAGCCGATGACATGCCATTATATCTCTACCACTTGCATCAGCGATATGGCTCTCAACCATTTGGCATGAGCACATGGATGAAGGTGGGCTTCTGATCAAAAGATACTTTAATCATTTTGCAATTGGGTGCTTATGCCTGTTTGTATTTGGGCATTTGATATGGATTATGGGGTGACTTGGAAGAAGGAGGGATTTTGATCATGATCTTGTTTTCTCACTTTAAATGGAGGGTTAATCTTTGATCTTAGTCCAATGGGACCTCGCTTAATGGACCAATGCATATAGGAGAGGCCACTACTCGGGAAGCCGTGATTGAGATAACGTAGTTCCTTCTATCCCTATGCTATACTTACCACTTCCCATTGTACATTATAAGCCCTTATCTCATCTCCATTCTTTGGGTTCAATTGACCATTGGTTCTTTGGGATTCGACACCTGTATGTCCACATATTTGGGTAGGGCCCGTAAACTTTTCCCTGGGAGGTTGATGCAACTAAAAGAAACAAAAAGAGCATATCATGGCCACAAAACAAAATCAAAAGAAAGAATGTCAAAATGCAAAAGATGGCCAGTACATACACATTAGCACATGGGAAAAAGCCTATCATGAGCTCCACCTCACTCATTATGGCCATCACCTAGTTCCTGAGCACATGTTGCTCCATTACATCATAAAAAGGAACCCTTTCATGTCCCAACCTTGATGAGCGATAAACTAATTCATCATAAGGGGTAATACAATTGCTATATCATTCAAAGCAAGCTCTAACCCTTGAGCTATGAGCAATAATACAAAGAAAAATCAAGAAAAAGTAAAAGGCACATAAGAGGGGTGGAAAAACGCCGAGTAAAGGGCCATGATCCTTGGTACATGAGCCCTAAGTTTTTCTTATCGAAGGACCAATAAGGAACGTGTTTTGGGCCACAAAATACTATGTACTATTATTGATCTCACTGCTGTTATATTCCGTTGTGCAAAGTTGTTTTTGGTTGGGCATCTCTAGTGTGTTTGTGTTCCTAGCTAGAGCATAGACCAGACCAAGGGGGTGTGGAAATTTTAACAGTAGGCTTATAAAATCCTATGCTTTGATACCAATGGATCACACACACTGAAGAATGTTTGATTTCCATGATTGGATAAAATTTAATAATGTATACATGTATAATATATTGAATGATTGGATGATTACAATGATGAGTGGCCTTGGTATTTTATAGATCTCATGGTGACATGTCACATAAAGCTATGCTTTTATGTGATGCATCTTTCAATAATTACATTAATATTATATGTTCTAAAGTTTAGGTATATATCATATATTATGTTTATTTTATATGCATAATACTAAGTTTGGAGGGGAACTTCCAATCTTCCAACCATGCATTTAGCAAGTGAAGGCACTCTTGTAGTTACACCTTCAAATCAAACTATAATTCATAGAAAAATGTTTTTTTCAAGGCATTAGAATCATCTTTTAATGGAGTGCTCCCTTTGCCATTTGAGTAAGTAAAAAAAGTCTACAATGCCACTTGTCACCCCATAACTAAAACACCTTTCCTTTGAGGATTTTATTGTAATACATAATTTTCATTCCCATACTAGTCTTGGGTATGCATATGATGGATGGCAAAAAATTGAGCAATGTAATATGTAATAAGTAAAGATAATAAAAAATACATTGCAAGCTGCAAAAAAGGACAAAAAGAATGTGGGGCTATGACTCCACAAACGGGGAAAGACAAGGGAGCTTAAATAGACCAGGGGGAAGGGACCTTAGCAAGTGACTTAACCCAACGTCCTTGCAACTTTAATTGTCTCCCTAACACTTGGGGTTTATGACTTGTATTTGGTCCTTGAGCTCATGTACAACACATTCATGAGGGGTGTCTACATATTTTTATACACTTGGAGATTGGAATGCACCTTACTTCAATGCCATTGATAGTTTGAGATGCTTTTCCATGCATGTGGGCTTGCCATATGATGCCACATCAACCTTCATGAAGTGCTTCACGTATTGACACATTTGGAGGCATTTATCATCATTTTTTATTAGCCATCCACCTGGTTGAGCATATTCCTTAACCATTGGAGTTTTCTCTAGGGTTGTGGAAGTTTCTTGGACCTTCCTTGGCTTCAAGGAGATTGTTAGGATGGATCAAGGAGGTCATTATGGCTTGAAGAGCTCACTACATACTTGTTGGATCACTATTAGAAGGGTTGTCCGTCTTCTAGAGCTCCCATGTGCCATGTTACCCACCCAAGTGGGTAAACCCTAGGAGTAAATTTTTCTCCTATTGTTTCAACTTGCTAGCTAGCAGCCCCATGATGATCCATGGATAGCTAGCCTTAGATATCTCCTATCCATGCTCTAGTTAGCTCTTTATTTCATCTAGCCTGCTCATTCAATGAAGGTGGGTTATCAAATATGAGGTACAATTAGATTTGCAATTCAATTAAGTCACGTGGTTGATATAATCATAATCACACTTTGGACTTGTCCCTTCATAATCATAATTTGAATTCATTTTCAAGATTTATACATTGAGGATCAAATTATGATTTATCTTAAGCTTTGTATTTATAAGGTGGTTTTGTCGGTTTAAGAGAATCTGAAATATATTCTTGCTAAACATAAATTGGGTTTGTGGATTACTAAGTCTATTGCTTTAGCATCATCATAATCATATTCTAGATTTCTCTCTTTATAATTTGGGATCACTTCAAGTTTCACACATCTAAACCAAATTGTGGCTTAACCTAAGTATTGTTCTTCAAGAATTTATCTTTCACTTGGGTTGTTCTTTATATGTACAAATCTGTAATTTCATCGGGTAGACCTTAAATTGGATTTGCAAATTACCTCTTCAAGCTTAATCTCACATCATTTGAAGAGTTGGACAAGTGGTTTTTACCACTACGCTTTGTTACCACTCAAACTAGCAGGGGACCTAAAGGGGATTCCTAAAGGGTGAAATGCTAGGTCAAGGGAAACAAATGGAGACTTAGCCCACTGTCACCTCAACTAAGGCTCCCTACTCTTTACAAACTTTCACCGATGGTAGGAGACCTAGTATATTTGGAGTCACAAATGAAGGATAAACCAACGAATGGATGTAAAGTGACTCAAACAATCCCTTTCTAGAAGAGGATCAAGAATGGAGCTTGCTTGCTTTCCAAGAAAAGGTACAATGTCTTCTAAGAGAATGATGTGGGGATTTGAGGGTTAGGTTTAGGGAATATGACTTGTGAAAAAGTTTCCCAATGCCTAAAATCCTTATTGAAATTGGTATCCTAGATGGTTCTTGAAGAATTATCTTTTTAAAGGAGTGGGATCACATGGGACCAAGTGGACCCAACCTAGGTTAAGAGGCAAGAATTTAGCAACCAATGATGTTCTTAACTCGGACAAGTAGGGGGAAGGATCAAAGCAATAATTTTCACTTAAAGGTGTCAAATTGATCCTATGAGGCACTAGCCTTGGGGATACCAGGGCAAAGTTTGATCTCGAAACTAGGGCTTGGGTTATCTCACAACTCCACCGTCGGAATGGCTTCAAAACTGGAGGAAGCCTCGAGGACACACCAACGCAGGAGAGACTAGGAGTTTGAACTTTTTGGGGGGCTACTTTGTCGGGAAAATGATGCCCTAGGTGACCCAACTTGGCTAGACCTAGAAGAAGGTGAAAATAGTTGATTTTTGAGTGACCACCTCTTGGTAGATCAATGCCTTAGTCTTGGGAGAATGGAGTCTAGGATAAATGTGAATGAGGACCTTGTTTCTTAGTCAAGGAGGCCTTAAGACTACCTCACTTGCCTTGTAGGGCAAAAGGAAGCAACCTTACAACTTTATACTTCGACTTGCAAAAGGTGATGGTTTATCAAGATGAATTCGTTGATAAAATTATCCCTAGGAAATTCCATTCCAAATTACATGGCCCATACATTGAGAGATGCTATATAGGCACAAAATTTCTCAATTTAAGCAGTAAATGCGTGCATCGATTAGCCCTAAAAATAACGAAATTCCCAATCCAATGTATATGACAAAGTAAAATAAGAATAGCATTAAAAGCATATACTTACATGTAATAGAACATATCCAACCATTTACAATTTGACAATAGAGAAGCTCCAAGATAGGATAAACCAAATCCAAATATCAAAATTCATCCATAAAGCTCCAATTCATCCTCCAAAAAAAAGTGCGAGATTCTCAAGAGAGAAAATAGATCCAATCCAAAGTGATGATGCTAAAATGAATTCACATCACTTGTATTATACACTTATAATGAGTTCGATTTAGCTAATTAGGCCTTCGTTAACCCTTATAATAAAATAATGTGCAAAATAACTAACTTTTGGTGACAAGCCGACCAAACTAGCTCATAAACAAAGAATAAGCCTCTCAAGAGGTCAAATGATTAATAATACATGTCGTTGGGCCTTCTAAGAGACCTGATGAAGTCCATAGGTGCCATAATGAGGAGTATGACTCCCAAAAGTAGTGAACTAGGGATTGACCCTTTGTTCTCCAAATAATAAACTCGTGGTGGTCCCAATGGGTGTGGGGTTACACAAGTAACCTCATGGGTCTCCAAGTAGACCGAGGATGTTGCTTTTAAACTATCTGTAAGGGCTGAAATAATAATGTAAGTGTTGCCACATCAGTGTACAAGTCCTGGGTCATCTGCCAAGTGGATGATACAATTGTGGGGTCAGCTGGGCATGGTGAACTAGGTGCATCTTCCTCGTCCAATAGATAAAACTCGAGCAATCTCTGAACATCTCTAGGGATCCATGGAATGTTGTCTATTGCTGTGGAGGCCCATGGATCTGTACACACACCCTACATGTGCCAATGTAGCCCTCTGAAGAGTTAGGACCCCGTATAGGGAGACCAAACCGAAAATGGAGACCATCTGTAATCCTGCATAATATCCAATGCGTCCCCTTGCCTTCCAGTATAACAAGTCATTTAAAGAAATCGAGTTAAAGAGCTTGAAAACCATGGAAAACAAGTGGGCACTTCATAATGGCATGCCCTTCCAGTGTGGGCTTTGGCATGTGTTATTGTCTCCAAACTCCAGGGGTGGGGTAGCCAAGTGCCCTATTAGGTGGTTTCTACTTTTAAAGGTGATGATATGTCCAAGGTACAACCTTCAAATGGTGGTGGCATGTGATAAAGTGATGGTATAGAGTAGGGGATGGAGGGGGCAATCCTAGGTCACATGCCATGGTACAAGGGTAACTAATAAAGGGGAAGTCCATACTTGGGTATATAATGTATAAGAGGGAGCAATCATGGAACATGAGTCACCTGGTCTTGATTTTTCCACCTTTCTTCATTTGCTTTTTGCCTTTTATGATTTTTCTTTTGGTTGACTGCTTGAAGCTCAAGGAGTAAAAGCATGATATGTAAGGTATAGTAGTGAATACCCCCTTTGAGCTGGGGCGGTTCATTTCCCACCAGTGGTTGGGACAATCATGTACTTGAATGATAAAATAGGCTCATGTAGGGCCTATAGGAACCAGGGTGATGGGCATGATAATGGGCTAGAGCTTATGCATTGGCTTTTGCCCACGTGCTATATGGGTTTATCTAGACCATCTTTTAAATTTGGGGTACATTTTCCTGTTGAATGTGGCTAATTATGCTTTTATTTTTCTTTTCAACTGCCTCAACCTTCGGGGCATCGTTCCAGGCCTGACCCAAGGTGTGGAGCAAGGGTAAGAGGAAGGCTAACCCTATGTGGACCCAGTGGAGGAATGGGCACCCAGGTGGGAGGAATGATGAATGGGGTTATAATGAGCGGAAGGGGAGTGATATATGTGGATGAGGGAGCGGGACCACGTAACCAAAATCAAGGTTTCCTGTGAAGTACCATCCTTAAAGCCCAATGGTCAGTAAAAGAGATCCCACAGGACTAGGGTCCAAGGTTAACATCCAAAGCCCACTCTTTCCACCGAATCCCCCCATTAATCCATGCTCAAAAATTTCCATGATAAATAAACTACAATACTCAATTACCAAATGACAAGGCATACCTTTAGGTTTGGATGCCCACCTTCAAACATACGATCATGACAGATGGGTGAGGGACCACATGGCTGGCTCAAGTGGCAGAGAAGTGGGACAATGAGCTAGTTGGTGGTGGCAAGGAGCTGTTGGTTGCCGGTTGAGGACCATCTTCTAGAAAAAGAAATTCTAGGGATATCACCCACAAAATGGTTGGTTGATCTATTGAACAATGAGCAAAGCTACATGAACGGGAGGTCACAAGAACACTAACAATCTCTTGGTACACCACAGAGCTGTTACCTGCACATAGATGAAAAACACGGGGTAGCTTGCTTTCGCGGTGTCTGATGATCGCTCATACTTGGTTTAGACCCATAAAAATAAACTTTCAAATGCAGTTTTAAATCTAAATGCAGCTAATCTATCATGAGAAATATCATATGATATTAGTTCTAATGCAAAAATCAATATGTAATGCATCCTACCCGAACATGCACATGGTACAAAAGTAATACTAAGTGTAATCATAAAGCCAATACAACCAACATATCATCAAATCAATATAAATATGCCAGCCTATATGATTACTGATGCAATAAATGCCAAAGCGAATTTGGACAGAATCACTTGGATTGGACTTGTATCTCTCTTGAGAATTTCGCTATCCTTCTTGGAGGACGAATTTTGAAGCATGGAATGAATTTTGATTTTTGGATTATTTTCTCTTGTCTTGGAGCTTCTTGATTGGCAAATTCTTGATGGTTGGATATACTCTTGATACATGTAAGTACAATTTAATGCTATTTTCTTTTCTATTCTTGTCACATACATTGTTGTTGGGATTTCGCTATACTAGGGCTAATCACTGCATCCATTTATGCGAAGTTGTGGAAATTCAGTTTCTAGGTAGTGATGCTTCATGTATGGGCCATGTATTATGAATGAATGTTCCTAGAGATGCTTCTTCATTGAAATTCATCTTGTTAAGCCATCAATCTTGCAAAACGAAGTATAAAATTCTTGAAGCTGCCTTTGTTGTTGTCCTAATGCTATGCAAAGTTGTCTTTGAGGCTTCCTTGACATAGAAAATTCAATGTCCATAGTCATAATTAATCTTAACTCCAAATTTCCCCAAAGAATTAGGAACTGGTTCACCATAGGGTGATCACCTTAAACCTATTTTCCTTCTTCCCTCTCCTCTTCTCTAAGTCTAGTTCTGTAGGTCACTTAGGGCATCAATTATCTCACGATCTAGCCATCCAAATACTTTGATTTTTGGTCCACCACTGCACTGGTGTGTCCTCAAGAAGTCCTCCAAATTTCGTGAGATTTTGATAGTGGGATCTTGAGATATCACAAGTCCTAACTTGAAGACCAATTCTTGTCCTTAGTTTCCCTTAGGCTAGAAACCTCACTGGGATCCTTGCATTTCCTTTTATTGAAAATTCATTCCTTGATTCCTTTCCCCTCCCTAATTAGGTCAAGCATGTCATTGGTTGCTAAATCCTATCCCCTTGACCTAACCTCAGGTCCACTTGGTCTCGTGTGATCCCATGCACTATCAAGGTTAATTCTTCAAAGATCACTTGGTACCCAATTTTCCACAAGAATTCTAGGGCTTGGGGTTCTCTTTTATAAGGCGCATACTCAAACCTAACCCTTGAAATTCTCCTCAAGCCCTTCCTTTAGAGCCTTCCATCTTGCCTTCCAAGACAAGTAAGCCACATATTTGAGCCTCTCTTGTGAATAGGCTTCCAGGACCACCTCTCTCTCTATCATTGGTCCATCCATTTCGTGATCCTTATCATAACGGGTCTCCTCCCATCAGTGAAAATCCGTAAAGAGTAGGGAGCCTTAGTCGAGGTTAAAGTGGGCTATAGCTCCATTGTTGCCCTTAGCCTAGTCGTGGCCCTTCAAGGATCTCCTTTTAGGACCCTTGCTAGTTTGAGCGGTAACAAACTTAAATCTGGAAATTTGCATTCATTAAGTAACATAAAACCAGATTTGAGTTTGCTCCACTTAACTCTTAATCACTTTTGATCTAAGTGGATGTCTATGATATTATGATGTATGCTTGTTTCCATTAAGTCCCAATCAACTCGTATAGTGCACTACATTAGTAAAGCATTGAATCCTTTATGTTTTATATGTTATATGTTTCATTGTATTTTATTCTTTATCATTAAAGCCAATGTTTGCATCTTGTGGTTAATCGTTCTAAGATTTACTTTCTTATACTCTCGTAATCATTGTATAAGGGATAACCCTAAGTTGCATAATATGGGAAAATGGGAACGCTCTAGAAATGTGACCCCCCAAAAATTAGGAAACGGGGAAGCATGATAATA